>JANTPZ010136610.1:0-44803 GCA_025593235.1 Vachellia pachyceras
AACGCTGAGCTTCAATCCAATATTGATGTATGTTCAAAACCATTACTACTATCGATAATTGTTCAAGTCTTTTAATTAACACCAGGTTAGATATGTTTGGAATTTAAAATTGCCATATAGCTTCTTGTAGGCTGTAATAACAACTCCGTTGTCCCTATTCATCTGTTTCTCATTAATCCTATCTGTTTTTCTTTGGACTTGTTAAGTTTTTGACTGGTTCATTTTGTATGTGCGGGAAAGCACATGCTTGTAATTTTCGTTGAAAAATACACTGATTATGTTGTTGCTGCAATTTTTGTGTAACAGAGAAGGCGTCTAATAACTCGTGCAAATGCGAAGAGCAAGAGTGAGAAGTTCCCACCACCACATCAAGATGGACGACTTGGCTTTCCCTTGGGATCTTCACATCATATTGATTCAGATATCGTTCCTCCAGATGTCTCTTTTAGTTCAACCTCATTTACCTATTCAAAAGAACCATTCCAAGCCTGGTCAGGTCCCATTGCTGCGCCCAAGCAGAAGAAGCACGCTCACGGTGATGCAGTGGATTTATCAAGACAACGAATTGGTGCCCGCAAGGATAAACGTTGAAGGAAAGAAATTCATAGCTCAGATATATTCATTTCATTCTATAGAATCAAGCTGATAAATTTCCTCGTCTTTGCTGCCATACTTGGGTTGGAGTCCAAAAGTCGCCAAATCTGAATTGTCATCTGGCCCGTTACTTGCCTGCTTCCAGAATGAAGTATGGCTTGACTCAAGTGCAAGGGTAAAATCTTTTTTTTCCCCCAATCGCACTCCTTTTCTTTCTCCTATTTATCTTCTTCTTCTTCTTCTTCTTCTTTATATTGCTCTATATGTATTTATATCGGCTCTTCTATGTTCAATTTGTTGATAGAGTGAACAAGTTCCTATATGATGTACATGGCGATCATATCGTTTCTACTTTCTAGCGAGTTCCATGTGTCAATATCGGAGTACTTGATGAAGATAAATCCGTGAGATATTTTTTTTTCATCCTCTTTAGTCCGTGAGATAGTAGCGCTCCGTGTCACAGTCTGCTCCAGAGAACCCTAGAACTTTCTAGAGTTCTCTTGTATATAATTAGCCATTCTAGAATTCTTCACACATTTTTCACATGTTTGAAGTCAATGTAAATATCTAGATATTTCAAGGGAGAGTTCTGGAAGATGATTTTAGGCCGTAGGATCAATTCGATCCCAACCGTCCATTAAGGAGGTGGGAATAGTAAGGAGGTGAGAGTTTGCCTATAAATACCTTACACCTCCTCATTTGTAACCATCAAGCAATTGTGAGTAATACACAAGCATTCTTCCAAGTTACATCTCTCTCAAGTTTTCTCTAAGTCTTTCCTTAGTTCTCACGAGCTAAGTCTTAGACTTGTAGGCTTACTAGCAAAGTTCTGAGCGAGGGTTTGAGCAATCTTTGCTAGGCTGCACGGTGCTTCATCAAGTAAATCACTAAGCTCGTGACAGTTGGTATCAGAGCCAGGTTCTGCATAAGTTCCAGGTTCGAAGGTTGAGAGAAAGAGATGGCTTCAACTACGACCGATGTAGCTTCCCAACAAGGTGCTGGGAAGAAGGCCAAGGATAAGGCCGCCAAAGAGGTGGTCGCTGCTTTGGAAGAGAGGATGGCTAGGTTGGAAGCCACCACATCCGAAAGGATTGAGGATGTAGTCCAGCGCATCGAAGGGTTCGTGTCCAAAGAGGACCATGAAGAACTCAGGGATGAGATGCAGGACGCTCTTCAAGCAGTCGCACGAGGGTGGTTCGAGGAAGTGGATACCCTCAAGGCCGAGAAAGCTGCGCTCCGGTCACAGGTGGAGGAGCTTGTAACGCAAGTGAAGACTTGCATGGCCGCGGTGGCCAATGTAGGGGCAGGCCAAGCACCTTCCTCTTCAAAGTCTAATGTCCCCAAGCATCCTTCCTTCGGTGGAGCAAGGAATGCAAGGGAGATAGACAACTTCCTGTGGGGACTTGAGGCATACTTCGGTGCTATGGGCATAATTGAGGAAGCCTCTAAGGTAAGCCACGCTTCCCTCTTCCTCAAAGATATTGCTCTTGTGTGGTGGCGTCGCAGGTGTGACGACGTCAAGAGGGGGTCTGAACCCATCCAAACGTGGGACGAATTCAAAAAAGGCCTCAAGAAGCAATTCTATCCCGAAGATGCTGAGCACGAGGCTAGAGCCAAACTCCGCTGCCTCCAATATAAGGAAGGGCACATCCGAGAATATGTCAAGGAGTTTCAAGAACTACTCTTGGAGATTTCTGACATGGGTGAGAAGGATGCCCTCTTCACCTTCATGGATGGATTGTGTGGATGGGCTAAGACAGAGCTCAAGAGGCGGGGCGTTCAAGATCTGGCTTCCGCCATTGCCGCTGCAGAATCCTTGGTTGAGTTCAAGAAGGAGTCATCCAAGGGACCGATTAAGAGGAGTACCCACAACGGTAAAGGTGGGGAGAGAACGCGATCATGGCCCCAGGAAGGACAAGGCGGTTCGCTTCCATGACAAGGGTCCATCCAAGAAAGAAGATGCTCCCCGTAAGATCTCGTACTTCCTTTACAACGGTCCTCATCGAGTCTACGAGTGTCCAAAGAAGGGGAAACTCGCTTCTATCATTATGGAAAATGAGAAGAAGGAGGAGTCCCAACTGGCCTCAATGACTTGTATCGGGGCCTTTGAGAAGAAGAGTGACGAGCCTCATAGGGGACGCATGTACATCCAGGTTCACATTAATGATAAGCCCTTGTCAGCCATGATAGACACAGGAGCTGACTTCGTCTACATGGCTAAGGAGGTCGCCGAAGAGATAGGCCTTCCTTACACCAAAGAGGAGGGCTATGTAAAAGGGGTCAATGCAGGTAGCCTCCCCATCTATGGAGTTGCTCGGGATACTCCGATCCAGATCCAGCAGTGGCAAGGTAAGGCTGACATCATTGTCGCCCCATTGGACGATAAGAAGTTCTATCTTGAAATAGACTTCATCGATAAGGCCAAGATCGTCCTTGAGTCCTTCTCGGACTCCATGTACATCCGGGAGGGTAAACGCAGATACTATGTCTCCGTCAAACGACAATTTGACGAGAGGAACATAATTTCTGCCCTCCAATTCTCTAAGGGTCTCAAGAGGCAAGAGACTACATACTTGGCCACCTTGAAGATGGATGAAGTGGTCAAGGATGCTTCAGTACCGGAGGCAGTCCAGGAGGTCCTTAGTGAGTTCAAGGACATCATGCCAGCCGAACTACCAAAGAAACTCCCTCTTAAAAGAGAGGTCGACCATGCTATTGAGTTAGAATTTGGAGCTAAACCACCTGCGTTTGCTTCTTATCGCATGGCACCTCCAGAGTTAGAAGAGCTCCGAAGACAGTTGAAGGAGCTTCTTGATGCAGGGTACATCCGTCCCTCTAAGTCTTCTTATGGTGCGCCGATTCTTTTTCAAAAGAAGCATGATGGGTCTCTTCGTCTATGCATTGACTATCGGACCTTGAACAAGATTACTATCAAGAACAAGTATCACATTCCTCGGATCGATGATATCTTTGATCAACTTGTAAATGCCAGGTACTTTACTAAACTCGATTTGAGGAGTGGATACTACCAGGTTCGCATAGCCGAAGGAGATGAGCCAAAGACGGCATGCGTTACGCGCTATGGATCGTATGAGTTCCTTGTCATGCCCTTTGGTCTCACAAATGCACCGGCCACATTCTGCACACTTATGAACAAGGTACTTGCTCCCTACATCGATCGCTTTGTGGTAGTATATCTTGATGATATTATTGTGTATAGCAAGACCTTGAAGGAACATGTGGAACACTTGCGACAAGTGTTCTCCACATTGAGGGACCATCAGCTCTACGTCAAGAAGGAGAAGTGCTCATTCGCCCAAGAAGAAGTACCATTCTTGGGACATATCATTGGCAAGGGAAAACTTCGCATGGATCCGGCTAAAGTGCAAGCTATTCTTGAGTGGGAGCCTCCCACCAAGGTCACTGAGTTAAGATCTTTTCTTGGCTTAGTAAACTACTATCGCCGGTTCATCCAAGGGTATTCTTCTGTGGCCGCTCCACTCACGGATTTGTTGAAAAAGAAGCAAGTATGGAATTGGAGTCCTAAATGCTAACAGGCCTTCGAAGCTCTAAGGAAGGCTGTGACTGAAGAACCAGTACTTGCTCTACCCGACCTCAATAAATCTTTTGAGCTCCACACTGATGCTTCTGACTTTGCCATCGGTGGGGTCTTGATGCAAGAAGGACACCCCATCGCCTTTGAAAGCCGAAAGCTCAATGATACTGAGAGGCGGTACACAGTATAAGAAAAAGAGATGACCGCGATAGTCCATTGTCTTTGAACATGGAGACATTATCTACTTGGGAGCAAGTTTGTGATTAAAATAGATAATGTAGCCACCAGCTACTTCCAGATCCAGAAGAAGCTTACTCCCAAACAAGCACGGTGGCAGGATTTCCTTACAGAATTTGAGTACGTTATGGAGTACAAGCCCGGCAAGGCAAATCTAGTAGCCGATGCCTTGAGCCGGAAAAGCACCCTTGCCAGCCTTTGCCGTCCTCAAAGTAACTTAAGGGAGCGCATTAAGGACGGGCTGAAGCGTGACAAGGTAGCCCAATCCATCCTTAGCCTCGTGGAGGAAGGCAAGACTCGAAGGTTTTGGGTCGAAGATGGATTACTACTCACAAAAGGCCAGCGTATCTATGTACCTTTTCATGACAACCTTCGAAGAGAGGTGATGAGGGAATGTCATGATAGCAAATGGGCCGGCTATCCGGGCCTACATCGCACGCTGGCTCTTGTAGGAGATTCCTACTACTGGCCTCAGTTGAAGGATGATGTTGGGGCCTATGTAAAGACTTGTCTTGTTTGCCAGCAAGACAAAGTGGAGCAGGCATCGCCCGTCGGATTATTACAGCCTCTCCCAATCCCTGAACGTCCTTGGGAGAGCATCTCTATGGACTTCATCGTGGGACTACCCACGAGTGAAGGATTCAACTGGGTCATTGTGGTGGTGGATCGGTACTCCAAGTATGCCACCTTTATTCCTGCTCCTAAGGAATGTTCCGCCGAGCAGACAGCCCAATTGTTCTTCAAGCATGTAGTCTAGTATTGGGGGCTGCCACGCTCAATAATCAGTGACCGAGATACTCGCTTCACCGGGAGATTCTGGACGGAGTTGCTCATGGGTTCTGAGCTCAACTTCTCCACAAGTTTTCACCCTCAGACTGATGGACAGACTGAGAGGGTGAATGCTCTATTGGAGCTCTACTTGAGGCACTGTGTGAGTGCCAATCACCGAGATTGGGCAAAGTTGCTCAATGTAGCCCAATTCTCATACAACCTTTAAAGAAGCGAGTACACCGGGTGAAGTCCGTTCGAAACCGTCATGGGTTAGCAACCCTTAACCCCTAGTACTGTTGCCTCCGGATACAAAGGTCCCAGGCCTCCTGCATACAAGTTTGCAAAGGACTGGAATGATCAAGCTGATATTGCTCGGGCCTACTTGGAGAAAGCCTCCAAGAAGATGAAGAAATGGGCCGACAAGAAGAGACGTCCAAGGGAGTTTCAGGTCAGGGATCTCGTCCTTGTCAAAATGTACTCTCATGCGAGGTTGGAAGGTAGGCATAGGGGTCTCCTCCGGAGATATGAAGGACCTTTCCCCATTCTCAAGAAGGTTGGGACCCAAGCCTATAAGGTTGAGCTGCCTGCCGGGATCAAGTATCACCCCGTCTTCCATGTGAGTTTACTCAAGCCTTATCATGGTGATACCTTGGATCCGGACAGAGGCATCTCACGGCGTGCACCAATGGGCATAAAAGTTCAACATGATAAGCAAGTTAAAGAGATACTTGCTGATCGAAAGGTGCGCCGATCCAACCAGCCTTAGATTCATGAGCTTCTTGTCAAATGGAAAGGATTGCCCGAAAGCGAAGCCAGCTGGGAGCCCATTTCACATTTGTGGCAATTCCGGGACCAGATCCAGGAGTACGAGGTCAAGAAGGCAACGAGGACGTCGCCTGGATAGGTGGGGGAGGATGTCACAGTCTGCTCTAGAGAATCTTAGAACTCTCTAGAGTTCTCTTGTATATACTTAGCCATTCTAGAATTCTCTACACATTTTTCACATGTTTGAATTCAATGTAAATATCTAGATATTTCAAGGGAGAGTTCTGGAAGATGATTTTAGGCCGTAGGATCAATTCGATCCCAACCGTCCATTAAGGAGGTGGGAATAGTAAGGAGGTGGGAGTTTGCCTATAAATACCTCACCCCTCCTCATTTGTAACCATCAAGCAATTGTGAGCAATACATAAGCATTCTCCTAAGTTCCATCTCTCTCAAGTTCTCTCTAAGTCTTTCCTTAGTTCTCACGAGCTAAGTCTTAGACTTGTAGGCTTACTAGCAAAGTTCTGAGCGAGGGTTCGAGCAATCTTTGCTAGGCCGCACGGTGCTTCATCAAGTAAATCACTAAGCCCGTGACATCCGGCGTTACAGATGAACACACTGAAATGTGGGTAGGTATCTTCAAATCCTACACCCAAAATCCTTGAGGATGAGACTGTCATCCCAAAAAATATCAGAGTATAATGTTCGGGTTGGGGTTCTTATTTGTCTCACGAAGCTTTAGCTTCACCAAATGGCCCGGGGTTCCATTTTTTGACAGAGAGACGATGTCCACAGCAACGTTCTCCAGACAACTCGAAATCCATTTTCTATTGTGGAGCATCCATGCGTGATGAAGATTTTCTACAGCCGAAACTTGAAATGACCTGGGTGAGGAGTATGATTGTTTATGCTACTTGTTTACAAATTGTGTACGATCTGATGATGTTTAGATTGACAATTTATCGCGAATTAGAGACAATGTATATGAAAATTAACAATTTCATAAAAAAGGGAAGAAAGAACAAATTAACAATCATATCAGTGACAGCGAACGGTATTTTTAATTTTTGGGAAGGGGTTAATCGCAGTGAAAATATATTTTATCTATCCCACTCTTTAGACGACAAGTTGATCGATGATATGTTGGTATTGATTTAACGATAACGAGCTCTCTCCTTAACAATCCGAAGGGAGGTTAATCTCATCCCCTTTTCCCAGACAATTTAACATGTACATGTTACTTGAGTTTATATATATATAATAATTTCTCTGGTTCTAAACATAAAATCTGGTTGATGGTTGTATTTTGGTCGGGGCCTTCTTTAGCACAAGGTGGAGGAAGGTAGGGAGTGGACTTTCTCATGTTTGGTGTGCGGCAGACTCCTTTTCCTCTGCTACCATTTCTCCATCAAACATGGGAGGGACCTTTCCATCCATATACTGAGGAAAACTCTCAGAGGAGAATTTCGATTTTTGCACAAATAGTCCATGCTCAATTGAATCTCTATCACGATTTTCCTCTCTATTGCTAACCTCCACATCTATCTACTTCGCCCTCAACAACAGCGGTAGATTAGACACAGCTAAGTTTTGGTCGTCGTGAGCAATCTGAACGTAGGGGCGGGCAGGAGGTGGGTTGGATACCGTCAAGATCTGAGTATGTCATTGCCAACACGACTGGATTAACAACGCAAGCATAGAATGTTTGCATATTAAATGTAAGCCTTGTCAAATGTGTGGTTACCAACCATGTATGATCGCATTAAAGCGCGCGCGTGCACACACACCCCCCACATAGGCACATAGCGGGCAGTGCGCCGAACATTCCCTTCCCAGGTGTAGGTTTTAGCACCATCAATGATTAGCGCTAAAACCTAAAACGCTTGATGTGTGTGTGTACGAAGTGTAGGTTTCAATGTGAGAGGAATCCTTTGGTGAATCTAGTTTGCCACCTCACTTATGATCAGACTATTAAAATCATAACACTGCAGCTGTTTCTTATACTACCCTGCCCTTATTATTTTAATTTCTCACCCTTATCTGTCGCTACTTCCTCCCAAGTCCCATCCCATCTCTCTTTCCCTCCACGCCTCTCTCCCTCTCTAGAACTCTTCTTCAATGCCAACATCTCATCGGTCATGGCCAAAACTCGTAGCAAGTGCCGCATTGTGCTATATATATAAAAGATGCCGCGATGGCGGATGGGATCCAAAACAATGTGCAACGCGTGCGATGTGGGGTGCAAGTCGCCTAATGTGGACTACCAGCCAGAGGGTGGCCCAACGTCCGGGCTGACGAGGAGCATTCAAACTCGCATCGGAAGGTGATGGAGTTGCGATGACGCGTGGAGGTGGGGGAGGGGAAGAAATATGCATTGGGATGTTGGGGGAGAGATTAGAGGGAGGCTTTTATTTATTGAAAAAAAATTAAGGGTGGTAGAAGAGAGAGAAAAGGAGGCACGTTTTGCTAAAATAATGCCGGGAGGGAGGCAGTACATGTAGGATAAGAAACAGCTCAAGTCTTATTTGACCAAATCTCGGTTGATAATTAAAATTAAATTAAATTGAAAGAATTGGGCCACCAACAGTGTAATGAAGAAGAAATCCAACTACTGGCAAGATGAACAAATGTGATGGGAAAAAAAATTGTATTGATCAGATCAACTGGGAGTACAGAGAGGTTAATAGCAAAAGAGAGGAGAATGAGAGATATTAGAGTGAAGGCTATGAGTAAGTGCTTTCAATGTGCAACCGCTAGTTGGCAGTGTCTAACGATTCTTGAGAATCCTAAGGTGGTGGTCACTATATCTTTGAATCATAACTATCTGACCTGATGCTAGAAAGAGTTAGTGATGGATGCGAACTCTAGATGTGGTTGCACGTGCTCCCTATGTGCACAACCATTGGAGACTCCTGGTAGATCACGTATTGGGCTAGTATTGTCTATTAGGCCTTCAACTATTATGGCTCAAGCAATTTTTCGGGTGTACAAGTGCTTTGATTTTACTAGTCTGACCATAAATAATGTGGCAAACTAGGTTCACCCAAGAATTTCTCTTACGTAAATTTTAAATAAAATGTATTTTTTCAACCTGCTTGAAAGTAATTTTTTAATTCATTATGAGTGTTTGATGAATACCTCTTAATGCAAGAGATATTTAATTTTTTTAAATAGATTAAGAAGGTTTAATACATTTCCTTTTTATATAAAAAAGAAAATTCAATAAATTACTTAAAAATATTTATTTATATGTATCTTTAGATTATATAAATCACTTTATAAATTAGATGAATTAATTTAAAGATAAATAATACGTATAAATACTTTAAAGTAATTTATCTAAAGGATAATCCTAGTTAAATCCATTTGAATTTTAAAGATAATCTATTTACCTATTTGATCCGGGTCACATGCCTCCGGAATAAAAATTAAATTGGACCAGTCAGTTTTGAAAGGTGAAGATCAATGATTGGTTCGACAATTTCTAACCTAAACTGATTGGTCCAATTTAGTTTTTCATTCATTGATTTAAAATAATTTAACATAGATTCAGGCTTCTGATATTAACAAATTCTTAATAAGGCCAATGATCCTTATTGGGAATTTTTAAATTTTGTTAAAAACCAAAATACCCTTTCACATGTAAACAGATTGAAGGTAAATGCTAAGTAGTTTATTTATCATTTTCACAAAATTAGTGATTACTTCATACAATTTACCACCTACTTTTTATCTGCGATGTCAGCTAGTGATGAATTGAATTCGCCATCCGTTACATATAGATAAGGTTCGGTACAGATCGTATGGTAAATTCAGGAAAGCACGATCAAGGCTTTGCTTTGACATAGAAAGGGTCAAAGGATAAAAAGAAAAAAAAAATCCCTCTTTCTGACTGAATCCCTTCACAGCCAGCCTTGCCTTGTATCTTGGTTGTGAGCTGTTTTCATCAAATTGAAACCTGTAAACCCATTCGTTTTTTGGTGCCTTACATATGTTAAATCACTTAACATGTACCATATTTTAGAAATGATATCATTGAACTATAAATTCACACGAAATAATAAGATACATAACAATATATGATTTAAGAACTTGACAAATATATAAGAAACATGATTTAAATTTTATTCAATGAGATTTTATCGGCTATAAAAATTTATAAATTTAAAATTAAAACCTTATTAAAATTTTGAATTCTAATTGGTTAAAGTATATATATGGTTTTTTTTTTAATTTTACGTTATGTTTTAGTTTGATCCATTAAGTTTAAAAAGTGCAATTTTAGACATTCTCTATTAATATTGTTAGTTTTACTTAACGGAAAATAGTGACTCAATAAATTTAAATGATAGTTAAACAATTAAACTACATTAAATAATCAATATTTAAGTATATTTTGACATTATTTGATTGTAAAATGATAATTAATTTAATATTCCCCATTAAATAAAAATATAAGTGTTAACAATAAGGATTGAAAATGCACTTTTTAACTTAAAAAATTAAGTTAAAATTTGATTTATATTTAAAGAATTAAATGTATGCTTTAGTTATTCTAATTCTATTTTCTATTTTTTGAGAAGATTATTTCGAATCCCTGTTTTTCTAAAAAAATAAATGAAAAATAAAAACCATTCAATGGACTTGCGAGAAGGCAGAAATAACATATTTTCACAAACGTGAATCATCTTTTTTGGTTGCTTCACCTTAAAAGCTCAAAACAAGCTCACGACACGCTCAGCATTTTCCCCACGAATGATGATAACGACGTTGTTACTTGGTTGCTTCATCTTAACATTGTTGGACAGGGGTGCATCTAGATTACACTTAACAAATTAAATATAACATGTAAATTACTGATGAAATTAATTTGCCATTATCTGTATTGATATATATTACATATTAAATAGACATTTAATCTGATAAGAGATATTATGAAGATATATAATGAGCATATCAAATGTTTAATTCAGATTAGACCTTACCGATTATATCTTTTAAAAAATGATACACAAAAATTACGATGAACTGATATCAATATTTTACTGTTACAAAATACGTTATCACCTGTAAATAGGTGGCAGTGGCACTCCTATGAGTTTACAATCATCTAACCATTCGGTCTTGTGGCTATTTCTCCCTCTTGTACTGTTGTGCAAATCCATGTTAGACTCTTGGTCAGTCTCAAGTTGCAACATCCAACCCGAGACCCGGTACGTATCTTGTTACTTACTGCGAGCACATGATTAATTTTTACTATACTAACTCTGACTCTATTAACTAGCGTTTGATAGAGTTGATAAGGGTTACTACCAACATTCTTCAGGGTGAAGGTTTAAATCATGGGGAGTAACGGTCGCGATAATTAATGCAACCTTAAAGATGTTGTCCCATCGGTATCTCCCTACCATCGTAAGGTCTCCTTGTAGGGTTGGGATTAGTCTGGGGCGGGCAATGAACCCAGGATACCGGATGGTTTATAAAAAAAAACTCTGAATCTAATATATATATTTATATATTTCTCCAAACTAATTTATTAAATTTACAATATAACTATATAAAAAAATTTATGAATATACATTATAATTAAACAATTTAGTTCACTGTATATATATATATATATATATAAATGAACATGTGATAAGCAGCTTCTATAAAACGCAGGCAGGAGACCATCCTCACTCGGTGAAGGCACCAACACGAACACCAGCTCACCAGTTCGGGTCCAAAGCGAAGAGCTCTCCGTCTCACTATCTTTCCCTCTCTAGAATCTATTTGACAACGTAACCTTAGAGACAAGCCCGGAAAGATTCGCAACCCAGTTGTTTCTAATGGAAGACACGAACACTGTGTCTGCTAACAATGTGGCTCGCGCCATAGGAACTGCCCTCGACTGGAGCTCCACCTCCGACGCTCGAAAAGCCGCTGTCTCTTTTCTCGAATCTGTACTTTCCTTTCTCTTATATTTCTGTTTCTGTTCTTCTCTGCATGCGTAGGGCAAGTTAGCTTCTTCTTCTTTCTTTTTTTTTTGTAAAATAATATTCTGGTTAAAAAACGGAAACACACCCAATGGTTTTATGGGAGATCTTAAAATTAAGCATCGATTCATAAAATAGGTGGCATAAACACCTGTAAAATTTGCGGTTGAGTTTGACAACTTTAGAACCATTACACGATCACTCAAGTTTTGAACTTCGTTCTGCGGTTTCTATTGGTTAAAGAGCTTGAAATTTCATATTGCTTCGCTGCATTATTAATTTTTGACACATATTATTCGATACTCAAAGCACAAGAAACCCTAATTAGCATATGCTAATCATGGTTGTTCAGTGAATGGCAATCCGCAACAAAGAAAAAGGAAAAAGTATACCAGTTAGCACTGAGTCTGAGTTCATAGGCATAAAATTTTCCGCAGTATCATTTTCTGGCTTGCCAGAAGATTATAGCCGTGTACTTTTTGGTTGCATTATTGGCAGTCTTATGATGGGTAACAGCTCGTAGATATGCCTCTTCAACTTTAAACTTATAACTTAATAAGTTGTTCCAAAGGGAACTATTCTTCTCTAGTTTGATGAGTGTCAATCAGCCCCTCAAGCTCTTCTGTATAAACTCTTATTTAGTTATACGGTTTCTTGTCCATTTTTTCCCAGGATTAGTGGTGTCTTTTTTATGCAATTAGTTTTTGTTCACCATAAAAGAATATACAAACTTTATAAATTCCCTCTCAATGTTCTACAAAACATAATTCCTTTGTTCTGTTAAAAGAAATGTATAAAATTCTGGACATTAACGAATACATATACGGTAATATTGTGAAAAAAGATTTTTTAAAAAAAAGATCTTAGTGGAAGAACTAACCTAGTTTGTCCCGAATTTTACTTGATAGAGTATTTTTGAAGAAGCTTGTATGGTTTGATTACTTCATGTTTTTAGTTTTCATATTGCTACTGGGGATCCTAGTGCTAATAGCAGTTTGAGTTGATGAATAATCATGCTTCTGCCAATTTACTATTCAGTTATTAACATATCTTCAATTTCTTCAGATCAAAGCAGGTGACTTGCGGATTTTGGCAAACACTTCATTTCTTTTGGTAAAAAAGGATTGGTCATCTGAAATTCGGCTACATGCTTTTAAAATGCTGCAGGTTCATGCTCATATGCCACTGCCTCTTCTTTGTTGCAGAGAATTTATCTTGCCTCTCATTTTTATGCTCTATTTTTATTACTTATCCCTTTGTTTTGTATGAACTACATCTATTTACAGCATTTGGTGCGATTAAGGTGGGAAGAATTAAGCCCTTCTGAGCGTAAGAACTTCGCAAATCTTTCTCTTGATTTGATGTCTGAGATTGCAGATCCTTGTGAAGAATGGCCTCTTAAAAGCCAGACAGCTGCCCTTGTTGCTGAGGTTTTCATCATGATGCTCTCAATTTTATTTGTATTGCTACTTATTTTATCATAATCTGTAGTTTTGCTGGCAAAAAACATTTGGTGATTGTTTTACAGATAATTAGAAGGGAGGGTCTTAATCTATGGCAAGAATTGTTTCCATCACTGATTTCTCTATCTGGCAAGGGCCCTATTCAAGTACATCCCATGTACCCTGCTTGCAGTTTTTATTATTGTTGGGCTTGATTTTATTTCTTCCTATACTAGCAATTTTCTCAATTTTTTTCTATCATGCATCAGGCTGAGTTGGTTTCGATGATGCTTCGGTGGCTCCCTGAAGACATCACAGTTCACAATGAAGACTTGGAAGGTCATTACTGGACTTCCTTTAGTGTGCTCTTGTAGATGTAGGTGTGTTTTTGGTAACTGCATAATGAGTGACAAATTTGGACGTTTTCAACTTTGTGAATTTGATTGATTCACACAATGGCGTGAACTGAGTTTTCTAGTGAAAAACTTGGATGTCCAATATTAGTAAGTTCCTGGTTACTACAAAATGAGAGGACACAAAACTTTGATGTGTGGAAGTGCTCTCCATGTGTCCAGCATATACTTGAACCGTTACAATGTTATTTTTGTTTAAGATACTTCTCTATGTGTGAAATGTTGTGTTCCCTTCTCACATGCACATTGTTATATTCAGGTGACCGGCGGAGGCTACTTTTGCGTGGGTTAACACAATCTCTGCCTGAAATTTTGCCTCTCTTGTACACTGTACATCTCAGCCCTGAACCTCATAATAGATTATCTGGTAAAGCATTATTTTTTATGTTGTCATGCTTTGTTGCAGTTATTAGAAAGGCACTTTGGAGCTGCTATTGAAGAAGCAGGTAGACAACAGATGGACATTGCAAAACAGCACGCTGCTGCAGTAACAGCTACTCTGAATGCTGTAAATGCGTATGCTGAGTGGGCTCCACTGCCTGATCTTGCTAACCATGGCATCATTAATGGGTATATATCTTTCTTTTCCTTATTATCTGACTTAATTCTTCGGTCTTGTTAAATAATTTGTATACCTTTCCACTGCCAAACAGTTGTGGCTTTCTTCTATCTGCCCCTGATTTTCGTCTTCATGCTTGTGAGTTTTTCAGACTAGTTTCCCCAAGGTATGCAATATAGTTCTCTAGTTCATTGATGTGTGCTAGTAATTTTATTTTCAATTGATCAATGGTTAAATGAATTCCTTTTTATTGTGATTGTAGGAGGAGACCTGCTGACACATCTGCTACTGAGTTTGACCATGCCATGACTAGCATCTTTCAGATCTTGATGAACATATCGAGAGAATTTTTGTACAGATCTGAATCAAGTCCTGGGGCCATAAATGAGGGTGACTATGAGTTTGCAGAATATATTTGTGAGAGTATGGTGTCATTGGGTTCGTCAAACTTGCAAAGTATTGCTGGAGATGACACCATAATTCCTGTTTACTTGGAACAGGTAATTAGGCATTGTAATAACATAAGCGGCTAGGGTAATAAAAGGTTTCTCTGGTGAAAAAATAAGGCTTCAACTGCAGGACTTTGAAAACATAATTTTCTCAAATTAGCTTGAAACCCTATTATTGTATATCACTCAAATTCGTCTGGTCATGCTCTGACCTGTATCATGAGTACTCCCCCCCCCCCCAGGGTATTGTCTGGGAATGCGAAACTTTCCGGTTCCAATTCTCTGCGTTTTCCTTGTTATAGTATATTTGGGATGTTGAAAGTTTAAGCTTTGTTTTGCATTTTTTCCCATTGGCCCCACCAGATGCTGGGATATTTTCGACATTTCAAGTTTGCAATTCATTTCCAGTCCCTGCACTTTTGGCTTGTAAGTTTGAATATTTCTATGAAAGCAATTTCTGAAATTGTTTCATAGTCAAGGCTGCATATCAAGTGATAATCTCTTCCTTTTTTCCCATGAATGAACAACTTATAGGTGCTGATGCGAGATTTAATGCCAAAGCCAAGAAACTCTGCAAACTCAGCTGCGGACGGTTCAGCTACTGGTGGCCCTGGCTCTGGAGAGGGTGAAAATGTGAAGAAAAAGATTCTTAGTTTAGTGAATGACAATTTTTGTGGGGAAATTTTGGATACATCTTTTCCTCGCATGCTCAAGAAAGAAAAGCTTCTTCCTGAGACTGTAGCTTCTTTTGGTGTATTGGAGTTGTGGAGTGATGATCTTGAAGGCAAGGGTGAATTCAGTCAATATCGACCTAGGCTGGTATGTTTTGCATGCATGTTAATATGATCATTCTAATATAGTTCCAGGGAGAGGATGGACTATGTGAATATAGTGATCCATTGTTTGATACTTTGATTTCGTGGAGTAAGATGTTCTGTCTTTAAATATTGAAAGCATCATTGATGATCTTACATACTCTGCCTTTTCTATATAGCATGCTGATTGGCAGATTATTCTTATTATAGAAGGAACTAGTGAAAGGCTGAAACTTTCTGCACGCAATGTTTGGCCTTATACAAATACAAAAAAAAATATTCTATTTAGTGTAGATTTTAAGGAGATTCCCAGTTCATGAGTAATCAGAAAGGACGCAATTTCTTAAATATGTCTTAAACATTTTAAAAAGTAGAAAATAAGGAAGATAAAATTGTGGAATTGAAACTTTTAAATCTAGACATTAATCTAGCACATTTTAAGAAATGAGCTGTGGTACACAATAAAGAAGAGATCGATTTATAGTATAAATGTAATGCAAATGATTGAGATTCTGGTCAATGTAGGTAAGGTATTCCTATAAACGTTATTACTATGAATATATTTACTCCTTTGATCTTCTCTTTACTATCCCATTGTCTTCAGTTAAACTTTATTGCTTCTAAAAATCTATTACTGGTGAATATTTCCTCATAACAGTTGGAGCTGATTAGGTTTATTTCATCTTACAAACCTCTGATGGCTGCTACTAAAGTTTCGGAAAAAATTAATGCAATTATTATGAACCTGTTGCAATCATCGGCACCAACTCAGGTTTAAATGATTGTTATTCAACTTCTTAATTCGATGATTGTTAATATTTTAATTTCTTGCAGCTTCATTTCATGCATGTTACAATTGCTGATCAAGGGTTCTGCTTTTTTTGCATCAGGACTTAGCAGTGATGGAAGGCATGCAGTTGTCTCTGGAGAATGTTGTCAATGCAGTTTTTGATGGTTCCAATGAATTTGCCAAGGCAAATGCTGAAGTTCAACTTGCAGTTTGTAGAATATTTGAAGGTTTTTTCTTTGAATTTTCTATAGTTGTTGCTGTATTTCGGTTTGCTGTAGTGTTAATTCCTTAATAATTCTGGTTATTTGCCTTGAAGGTTTACTTCAGCAACTTCTTTCTATAAAATGGACGGAGCCTGCCCTTGTGGAAGTTCTTGGCCACTATCTGGATGCTATGGGTCCATTTTTAAAGTATTTTCCAGATGCGGTTGGGAGTGTTATCAATAAACTATTTGAGCTTCTTACCTCCCTCCCTTTTGTCATCAAGGTTCCCTGAACAATCTCCTTTCCAATTATACTTTTAACTTTAATTACTGAAAAAATATTTAGGCTTGCTGGTTAAGACTATATTCCTCTTCGTAGGATACTTCAACATTTAGTGCACGTCATGCAAGGCTACAAATTTGTACGTCATTTATCCGGATAGCAAAAGCTGCCGACAAAAGCATTCTACCTCACATGAAGGTACATCGGTTATTTGTTAAGCTGTTTGCTAACCATGTCGGTGAAATGCTAAATGAATGGAACTGGCTTTTGCCCGCCTGGGACTGAAACTAAATTTAAAAGAGGAGGAAACAGGTTATGGAAATTTATTTATATTAATTAACTTTTGAATAAATCTCTTCTAAGACCTAGTCATGATGGGAAATCAGCACTTTCGGCAGTATTGCTGAATTAGCTTGAGTATACTTCACATGGACTTGGTTTTTGATCAAGCTCAAGAGCATTGTGATTCATGTAGAGACTATCCCACTTAGTGGGATAAGGTTTTATTGTTTTATGCTTCAGTTATCCTTCATTTGTTTCATTTTTCGTTTTCTTCCTTTTCATTTCTGATGTAAAATATATAAAACACATTTGTTTTATTAACTCCAAACTATTTTTATCTTTTATGCAAAGAAGATTCATCTTTCTAAATGTAGGTTCGAGAACATCTTCCACAGTCTGTCCATTTTATTATCAGTCTGCTGTTGTGTTGCCTGTCTGAAAATGTCAATGTGCTAATTTATTTTGGCCCCTCTATCTAGGCAGAAAGCATTCCGTCAAGATTAATTTGTTGAACTTAACTGTTTTTATGATTGATATGGCTTTGTTTCTCACCAGTTGCCACATTGAATTTCACTTCATACGCTTAAGATATATCACTTTATACACTGATATTCTCAGGTTAATATGCCCAAGGCCTGGAGTATAATTTGTGAAATTATAATCTTTTTAACTCTTACATTTTGCTGTAGGGCATTGCTGATACCATGGCCTGTCTGCAAAAGGAGGGCCGTTTGCTCCAGGGAGAGCATAATCTTCTGGGTGAAGCTTTTCTTGTTATGGCTTCTGCTGCTGGGTAATCATCAAACGGCAACTCTATAAATTTCTATTGTGCCTTGCCTTACCAGCTATCTCTTAATTTTGTTCAGGATTCAACAACAACAGGAAGTTTTAGCCTGGCTTTTGGAACCATTGAGCCAACAGTGGACACAATTGGAATGGCAGGAGACATATCTGTCTGATCCACCAGGATTAATTCGCTTGTGCTCAGAAGCACCAGTTATGTGGTCAATTTTTCATATTGTGACATTCTTTGAGAAGGCACTAAAGAGGAGTGGCATGAAGAAAGCTTATTGGAATTCAGAAAACAACTCGACACCAAATTCCACTTCTTCAAACCCGATGGCTTCTCATTTGTTATGGATGCTGCCTCCTCTCTTAAAAGTATGTGTACAGCCCATGAGACACTGGTCATCTAAAATTGATGTAATTGGAAGGAAAAGGATTATGCCTGGTTTTGATCTTATCAATGTTCTTTTTGTACCAAGTATTAATAATTGTAGCATATTTGATTTTTCCAGCTTCTCCGTGCCATACACTCTCTTTGGTCCCCATCCATATACCAAACTTTACCTGTGGAAACCAAAGCTGCAATGAGGATGAGTGATGTTGAGAGATTCAGTCTTCTTGGAGAAGGAAACCCGAAATTGTCAAAAGGTACTTTGACTTTCATGGATGGTTCTCAGGTCAATATGAGTAAGGAAGGACATGCAGAACCAAATGAGTCTGATATACGAAATTGGTTGAAAGGAATCAGAGACAGTGGGTAAGCATGCATGAGAAGAAAATTATTTATCTGCGGTTCATTATGTACATTTATATTGCAGTACTAAATCCTTGGTTTATTTATTGATAGATATAATGTACTGGGCTTGTCAACAACCATTGGGGATTTATTTTTCAAAATTTCTGATGTGCACTCTGTTGCTGTTGCCTTGATGGAGAATATACAATCAATGGAGTTCAGGCATATAAGGCAGCTTGTTCATTCTATTTTGATTCCTTTAGTTAAACATTGCCCTCCGGATATGTGGGAGATTTGGCTGGAAAGGCTGTTGCACCCATTATTTATCTATGCTCAGCAGGCTCTCAGCTGTTCATGGTCTAGTCTTCTACAAGATGGTAGAGCAAAGGTTCCAGATGTTCACAGCATTCTCGCTGGATCAGACTTGAAAGTAGAAGTGATGGAGGAAAAACTTCTCAGGGATCTAACCCGTGAGATTTGTTTGCTCCTCTCTGTTATTGCTTCTCCGCCACTTAATGTTGGACTCCCTTCCTTGGAGCAGTCTGGCCATGTTGATCGTTTAGACACTTCTTCTCTGAAAAGCTTGGATTCAGTTGCGTCAAGCTCCATGGTTGGGTATGTTTCCTTGTTATGCAACTTGTTGCATTTGCATTTTGCAACATTAGCTTGCTGGCTTTTATTTTTTAATAACAAGTCTTGCGTATCACAGTTTCCTTCTGAAGCATAAAGGTTTAGCGCTTCCAATGCTGCATATATGCTTAGAAGCTTTTACATGGACTGATGGTGAAGCTATGGCAAAAGTTTCCTCGTATTGCTATGTGCTGATAGTTCTATCAATATGGACGAATTGTACAGAACTTGTAGAATTTGTTGCTGGAGATCTTTTTACTTCCATTATTAAGGGTTTGGCCCTTGAGTCAAATGCTATCATCAGTTCTGAGCTAGTCAGCCTCTATCGAGAAATATTTGTGTATCTCCGTGATAGACACCCGGCTCCCAGACAGGTTAGTAGTTTGTTCTCTCTCGTGTTGCCTTTGGGACGTAGTGCTTATATGCAGATAAGAGACATCTAGAATATTTCATAATTTCCTCACTCTTTTCAGGTTTTGTTGTCCCTCCCCTCTATCAATCCCCACGATTTACTTGCTTTTGAAGAAGCTGTGACAAAAACAGCCAGTCCAAAGGAACAGAAGCAGCATATGAAGAGCCTGCTTCTGTTAGCAGCTGGAAACAACTTGAAAGCGCTTGCAGCTCAGAAAAGTGTGAACGTCATCACAAATATGTCAAGTAAGTGATTATTTTTTTTAGCCAACAAAGTGATTACTTGTCTTGGTACTTTTTTTAATTTTGATCTCTGGATAGTAGAGTTTGGCATTTGATAAATTACTGCAGTTTCTGTTTAGCCTTTATCTTGGTAGCAAGTGTTTGATGATGTAATTTAGACTTGTGGCCTGGGGCTAATTGTAATGTTTTCTCCTTGAATGATCACACTCTATAAGGCCTCTCAATTCGCAACCAAGTATTGAGGCTAAGCTTCTTTAAAAGATGGATTAAGTTTGTCTGAGTCTAGGACCCGTGATATCTACTTTTACTGGCTATATTCAACTTTTAACCTCTTTCCCTTGTCATTCAGTGCGGCCGCGTAGCTCATCTAATGCTCCTGAATCCAAGGTGGGCGAAGAGGATGCTGTCGGACTGGCAGCTATATTGTAATATTAATCTGTGCTCATGACAGGGTTTGTACAGAAACGGGCTCATGTTGATTGTGGGGTTTCTTTGCTATACTTTGGAGGCTAAAAACCCCTGAAACTTACCGAATGATGAAATCGGGAGGGAGTACGAGATTTTGTATCCTTCCTCTTCACAGAAACATAAAATCAGGTTAAATTCTTTATTTGTAATATGTATAGTTATTTCTCATACCGGAACCGCAGTTGGCAATTGTGGCCTGTTTAATTAATGTTATGTAATATGAGTGTATCTTGGTCCTGCTAAATTTTGCTAGAATCATATAGTAGTCTGGGATTACGATTACTTTTTCTTTTCATCATTTTTTTCTTGCTTTGGCAGAAGACATGTTGAGGTGGACAGAATACTTGACAGCCGTATAAGGTTTTCTAGTTGTTCAGCAAGCAACTGGTGTGATATCCAAAGGGGGTTTGGGATGGCTTTGAGGATCCAATGTTTCGGTTCTTCCCACCGAAGTTTGAGGTTTAATGGCATTTTCCATGAAAGCTATTGTTATGTCTGCTTGTTGAAATATTTATCTTGGCAGTTTTTGTGAAGCAAAATAATTAAGGAATTTTAGGGTTGACTTTAGTCTTTGACCTGGTAAAAGAGGGGGGGGGGTCACTGTGAGACTCCAAATAAGAAAACATACCAAAATGTTTCTCGATATAGAATGAAAAGTTTCAGCATGTAAGTAATATGTTTATGTTATTTACTTGTTATTAAGATTTTTTGGTGATTCTATTTTTTTATTAGAACCTTCTTATGATTTCCCGGAAAAAAATTGAATGAAAATGATATGATGATGAAAAGATTAATCTAAGGATCATAAAACTTCATGATCGATTCATGGTATAACCTGTAAGGAGTAAGTAGAGAGTAGGAATAAAACACAGCACGATTTCTTTCCGCCATGTAAAAGAACAAGAAAAACAGGATAATATATAAAATAATAGTCATTGTAGATGTTTGACTGGGTGAAAAATGAAAAGGGAGAGAAAATGAATGGTCATATTGCTCTTGACAAAAAATGTACAATAATTTATACAATGAAGGCACAAAAATTACCTAGTTACCTATGTATAAAAGTCAGCTCTACTAAATTATTGAAATACTGTTGCATATTTTAATAGGTTAAAATATCATTTTCACTTTGGAGAATAGAGATTACATAAACAGATTAGGAGTATTTTGAGGTTTTTTTTGGATCAATTTTTTTGCGGTTAATGATTTGGGTGTTTTATGAGTGTCCCGATCTAGTATTTGTTCATATGAAGTTTTCTTTGGGGGATTTTTCATATAGGGTCACCAGTAGTGAAGATCCTGGGAGGCCTTTTCCCATGTACTCTCCCTGCATCTCTTGCGTTTGTTTGTTTTAATGCATTACAGTCCTTTTCACCAAAAGAAAAAAAAACATAATTTGAACCTTAGATTAGCTTATCTGTTCAGCTTATCAAACTAAAACTTATCTGTTCAGCTTAGCATGCGTGACAATGACATCGGTACGCATGTAGGATGTAACCTGTGACCTTCCACATAAATACAAGGAGAGATATGACGTCATCATTGACAATAAAAACCACTTCTAAAAACAAAACCAGAAAATTTCAAAACTACAACAGAATTCAAACATTAAATCATATTGGCCACCACTTGCGGTGTTTAATGATATACAGAAGAGAAGACTACTTTATATTCTCACCCTACAGAGGACCCCACACACACATTCCCATCTTAAAAATGAAGACAAACAACATGGCTGCAACATGAACATGACTTGTTGTGATGTATTGCTCGATCGAGTAAATCCATTACACTCTATGCCTCTATCTCGTTTATAGAAGATATAAGATCAACCAACCAAGTTGATGAACAATTTATAAATATCTCCTCTGTGAATGATTTTGAATCTGGAGATATATCATAGTCCTAGATGTTCTATTGTTATTGGATTCGTTTGAGAATGCAATGGAGAAGTACTTTTACGTAAGTCAAGGTACATATATGGAAGGGATTATCTCGTTTTACAGAAAAACATTATTGAATGTGCTTTTAATTTTACTTAACTTTTTTTTCAAACAAACCGTTCCATCTCAACATGTGAATACTGCAATTTTCAATCGCTTACATATATTGCCTATATACACACAAAAATCAGATAGAACTAGAATCTTATCGTGTCGTAACTTGGAAGGCCATTGACATGATATGAATCCTATTCCTGGCATCCTGGTTCAGAATTCCTATAATATTTGTCGCCTTCCTTTAATGCATGGTGAATCCTATTGTTTCGTCGACCAAATCTGCAGTGCCGCCTATGCACCGTACGATTTTAAAATCTCATCTATTTCTACGGTGGACGGCTGGCAATGCGTTTACAGGTTAGAGGGAATTGTTTCAATTATTATTATGGCTTTTGACTCCCACAACGCACGTCATACGTTTCTCTTGATCCCTGTCTCTCTCTCTCTCTCTCTCTCTCTCTCTTTGCTTCTGCCCGCCATCGTCTTCCATTATCTCTCCATTTCCAGAGCTTTCGTCGCCATAGTATTGTCTGAAAATAACCAGCGAAAACAAAATTCCTCCTCAATTATTGTCTCCTTTTCCCGATCACCTCTCTCGTGCGCGCGCCTGGCTGGCTTTTATGCTCGCAGCTTTTCCTTGCTTGTTTTCACGTTGTCCACTTCCAGAGCTTTCGTGTCCAGGTGTTCTCTCTCGAATCACCTTAGAGAGTTGAAGATCATCCCATTTGCGTTGAGTTGTTATAGAGATAGATTCCCCTAGCTTTCTCTGTTCGAAGTCCGTGAATGCTCCGTCTCTTTCCAAGTTGATGAAGAGATTCCAAGCCTGTGAAGCGTCTCACAATGTTCTATATTAGCACGCTCCTTAAAAACCATTTGGTGAGCAATTTGCTTGTATGTTACGCAGCTATGCTAACGAATTATTAGTTTAAATCCTGTTCGCCACTCGTTGTATAAGAATTTCACCGGACTTTGATCTTGTATGTCGAAGGTTACCCGATGCGCAAAAACTTACTATGCTGCACATTGCGATTTCCTCGATTTTTTTTGTTAATTCCTACGCATATTGTAGTAACTTTGTTATGAACAGCAGTAATTTATGGCCAATGTTATACAAGCTTATTTGCACAAGTGCCTGCATATCGTATTTCGACGTAGGTCTTGGTTGTGAGATCCTCTCTTTTATTACCGGATATTTAGCTTGCATGTTCTTCTAATTGCAGATGCCTACTTCGATAAACTCCGAACGTTATTAAGATGGACAGCTCGGAAACGTAGATTTGGAGATTCCAAGTTCTAAGTGAATTCAAACTTCGTAACTCAGCAACAATTTGAAGGTTTCGAGCTGCCTAATCCTTTGACTATTCATTGTAGAGACGGGACGAAATGGCCTTTGATTTAACTTCCGTTTTTCCGAAATTGCAACTGCTAATGACTTCTGATCATGCTTCCGTGGTCTCCTTGAACCTATTTGTGGCACTCCTGTGTACTTGTATTGTCATTGGCCATCTACTCGAAGAGAATCGATGGATGAATGAGTCGATCACCGCCCTTTTGATTGTAAGTGTTCGCTTTCAACCGAAAATAGCTATATGTATATAACTGTAATGTTGACGATGAATGAATTCTTCGTATCTTTATCGCTAGTACTCTTTACCCACTTACTATATCATGACTGATACTCATGTCGATTGCTGGTAGGGTCTTTGCACTGGCGTAGTCATTTTGCTGATAAGGGGTGGTCAAGGCTCGCATCTTCTTGTTTTCAGCGAAGATCTTTTCTTTATATACCTTCTGCCTCCTATCATATTTAATGCTGGGTAAACTTTATCCCCTATCTGTTTATCCGGTGGGGTGTCAATATTTGAAGCTGTATTTGTCATTGTCTACGTCGAACTGATAAACGTTTCACTTTCTTGAGAACCATTAGATGAAAATCCCAATTTTTTTTTTATCCAGAGGTGTTCTGGAAAACCCAACTTTTCCATAATAATATAGCAAATATAATAAATTCTGCTCGCCTTCATGTTTTTCCCCTTCAAAAACAATTTTTTAGTGTAAGCTTTTTTGAGATTTCTGCAGAGCAGTTGTGCTTATTCACAGAACAACTTATAGTTCTCGTTACATAATTTATGGTTGAGAACTTTAGGAGAAAATGGCATTGATGGAGTCTGGGTGCTAAATGCTAATGTGGCTCGTAATAGTACTCTGTTCACTTGTTTTTAGTTATCAGCTTTTATACCAATGACATAGGAGTTTGGATTACGATTAGGCAGTGTATTCTTCCCCTAGAACTTTTAGTTTTCTTCTAGTTTACTGTTAGCATCGATTTATGGCAGATTGCTGTTGTTAGTTTGCTACTAAACTCTTTTCTGCAATGTAATCCAGGTTTCAGGTGAAAAAGGAAGCAGTTTTTTTGTAAATTTCATCACTATTGTGCTGTTTGGTGCTGTTGGTACATTAATATCTTGCTCCATCATAACTTTTGGTATGTATGCCTTGCTTCTTTACATGAAGAATATAAATTTGATTTGTATAGAAGCTATGATCTGTATAACCTGAACATCCCAAAGTGGCAGAGAGTCTACTTCTCTCCAAAAAATAATTGGGCATCACCGATTTTAGTTTGTAGCTGGGATGGTTTTAAAATAAATGTAAAACTTTTGCAACAATTAGAAATGATTTATCAAATTGGCTATGGTGCCATGCAACAAATTTTCTAGTTATGACTAATATTTGATGTATTGTTTTAGGTGTTACACAAATTTTTAGAAAGATGGGCATTGGTCCACTTGAGATTGGGGATTATCTAGGTAATTATTTAATTTGTCATTTTTGTGTATAAGCCGAATTTTCATTCTGGTAGTTACTAATCTTTTAAAAATTTTCAGCAATTGGTGCAATATTTGCCGCAACAGATTCTGTGTGCACATTGTAGGTATGGATCAATATATGTTTTGCAGTCATCACCGCAACTAAGATGGCGTTGCTGAGTACCTAACTTCTAAATGATCGTGTAGGTGTTAAATCAGGATGAGACACCTTTGCTCTACAGCCTTGTGTTTGGGGAGGGAGTTGTGAATGATGCTACGTCTGTTGTGCTCTTCAATGCAATCCAAACTTTGACCTCAACCAACTAGACTCTGGAATTGCTTTGAAATTTCTTGGCAACTTTATGTACTTGTTTACTGCAAGCACATTGCTTGGTGTTTTGGTAACTGTCTCGATCTGTCTAATTCCCTCATGCACAAATGCATGCATCTATCGGCATGCATATACTTGGTTTTTGGCTCTGATCTAGCCTACCTGTAGCACCTTGCAGACTGGTCTACTTAGTGCTTATATTATTAAAAAGCTATATATCGGCAGGTATTTTCTTAACAGAATTATCTTCACTATTTCTGTCCCATGGTCATTAGTTTCTATAATGGTGATCTATTGTCTTATCCTGTAGAAAATTCTTCTTTTCTTCGAGATTAAAGTATTATGGTGTGTCTAAAGTCCCACATTGAGTAATATTGATATGATTGGATCCATAGGTTAGGTGTTCTCCTAACTCAATAGTGAACTTTTGAGAGAAGGTTTTCCACCACATTTGGGTGCCGATAAGGCGATAACCTGCAGAAATGAAAGAGCATGAATTTGTTAGGTATAGAAGTTTTTTTAATAATAGTAATTGCCTACTCAAAAATTATATCTATTTAAATGTATAAAATATACTCATCAAATTTCTTCAGTCAAGTTTTATTTTTTAATCCTTACATTGGTTTACTGGGATCTTCTAATTCCTTGGGGGTCAGGATATGTCAGTATCTGTTGTCACATGCATGAATGTCATCTTGGGGACAATTTTCTTACTTGGATCAGATTTATGTGTGAATTTCTTCACTAAGACTGAACAAACTTCAGGCACTCCACCGATCGTGAAGTTGCTCTAATGATGCTGATGGCATACCTTTCCTACATGCTGGCTGAAGTAAGATTTGGAAAGTGTCATCTAAGTGTTTTCCTCTAGACTGTCCTCCCAGAGCATCAAGTTCATTTATCATGGGTATATGCATGACAATAACACATCTGCATCTTCTGCAGTTATCCTATCTGAGTGGTATCCTCACTGTATTCTTCTGCGGGATTGTAATGTCTCATTATACTTGGCATAACGTGACCGAGAGTTCCAGAGTCACTACAAAGTATGATTTTGAACAAAGTTTCTCAAGTTATATGTTTCTGTTTATGAGGTAGTAAAACACTTGCATTTATCGATTCTATAAATATCTCACTTTATTCGTTCCTCTGATCACAGGCATGTTTTTGCAACGTTATCGTTTGTTGCTGAGACATTTATCTTCCTTTATGTTGGTATAGATGCCCTGGACATCGATAAATGGAGGTTTGTTAGTGATAGGTGCGCCCATTTTTCTCTTGGACTACGTAATATTCATCAAGACTTTGACTTATGTGCTATCGTGAAAAGTTTAACGTCACCATCTATCTCAACAAATGGTATGATATAGTGAGGATTTTTGGAGATTTTAGTCCCCTGATTCACTAAATTAAGGTGCCGGCAGATGAGCGCATTTTAGGAATGGGGCCAACTCTCATTTGCGTATATGTTTGCACCTCATTCACTTAGTATACTAAATGTTAATTAAGGCTATTCAATAATGGCTGCTTCACGGGAATAGCCCATTGATGTCTTTGCTTCAAGTTTTCTGCTTGTCTTGGTCATCTCAGCCTCAAATTTTTAATCTTACTTTCCTCAAAGTAAAAGCCATTTTTGGTACAAAACAGCTCATGTGCTACACTTGGTTTCCTCTGCAGCCCTGGAAAATCAGTAGCAGTGAGTTCGGTGTTGCTGGGTCTGGTACTAACTGGAAGAGCAGCTTTTGTTTTCCCCCTATCCTTCCTATCCAACCTGGCTAAAAAGTCGCCAAATGAGAAAATCAGCTTCAGGCAGCAAGTATGGCTGCATTTCTATAACTCAATAAATAATGTATTTCCAGATATTCATGGATAACAAATTATGCTTACACGTTTCTTATTCTAGGTGATCATATGGTGGGCTGGTCTGATGAGAGGTTCTGTTTCAGTGGCACTTGCGTATAATCAGGTAGGAACAACTCTACTTTCTGCAAAGCATTGAATGAATGACCACTGATGATAGGCTCTTACATGGAGATGTTGATGTGCTGGCAAATACTACTAAATGCAGTTCACCATGTCGGGCCATACTCAATTGCGGTCTCATGCAATGATGATCACTAGCACAATCATAGTTGTGCTCTTCAGCACAGTGGTAAGATATCTTCTTAGTTCGTGTTCGTTTTCGTGTTCACCTGGCGAGTTCTTTATGCATCGCCGGACCTTAACCCCCTTTTTCATTACTGACCACAATTAAGCTCTTCCATGAGCCAGATGTGTGGATTAATAAAATAAATTTCCTCCGAGATGGTACTGACGTAGGTGAATGCCAATCCCTCAGGTTTTCGGTCTAATGACTAAGCCACTCATAAGGTATTTGCTGCCTAATGTTAAACACACAAGCAGCGTGGTCACAACGGAATCGTCCACTCCAAAATCTTTTACCGTGCCACTTCTTGGGGCTTCCCAAGATTCGGAAGCTGATATTGACGGAAATTCACTTGTTCGTCCAAGTAGCATTCGTTTATTACTCAGCACTCCTACACACACTGTTCATCGCTACTGGCGTAAGTTTGATAACGCCTTCATGCGCCCAGTTTTTGGAGGCAGGGGTTTTGTTCCTGTGGAGCCGGGCTCACCTAATGAACGAGACGGTCATCAGTGGCAATGAGAATAAAGCCAAGTAACGTGTAGAGTATATCGCGTGCTGTGTAAATTTTGTGGAGATCGTATATTACATGTATTGAATTATTTTTCTTCTAAAGCACCTCTGTGTAGAGATAAGGTTGTTTACCATAGGCAATGCCTCCTTAAAGCCAGAATATTGTAAATCAGACTCTATGGCACACAATGGTCATCACATTGCATTCAACTTTTGGAGTTGAAATGAGTTTTTTTTCCTATCAAATCAACACAGCACTAGCAGCTGCTGCATTCACCGGGTCAATTCTGTGCCGGACATGCTTCCGGTAAGAGAATGATGAGGGATAAGATAATGATCATGGTTAACACAAAAATGTCCTGGCGCAAAACGGATACATACAAAAACAGGAAAAGACCCACCTTATCCTGGCTAAAAGGAAATTATAGAGAGGATGCATCCCAATAAAAGGAAGACTGCAGACAATTAAGGTTTTGTTTGGTAAGCCATTTTGTCCAACGGGTACGTTTACCGAGACAAAATTCCTCTTACATAAACTGTTTAGGAATCTGTGTCCGTTTTCTCAA
The DNA here is from genome assembly GCA_025593235.1 of Vachellia pachyceras. NCBI lineage: Eukaryota > Viridiplantae > Streptophyta > Magnoliopsida > Fabales > Fabaceae > Vachellia > Vachellia pachyceras. Next base: position 28,777 of record JANTPZ010136610.1, read on the forward strand.
CGGGCTATTTAAACGGAGCCCAAGAAAAGTCAATAATTCACCTAAATCAAAGGGCTTTTTTTTTGGGAATTAGTGTGAGATCTAAGAGAATGGCTTAATCATTAAAAAGTCCTTATGACAAATAAGAAGTATAAATTTGTTATCATTTCTTACATTGAATATTGACATTACATGCTCCTCAATTGTTAGTAAACTTTTGTATAACTAAATCTCTCCCTTTTAACCTCGTGCATTGTGGTAATTCTCACCCTTTCTTCACGCAATAAAGCTCCAAACAGAAAACCATCAAGCGCCAAACCAAACAGGAAATCGTAAGCAGAAAACTGATGCATGAACGCTAAGAAACAAGAGATACAGCAGAAAACACATTCCCCCAAGTGAAAACAGCAATCAAATGCCAACTTTCATGGATCTGAACAACGAAAGGATGATCACCTTTTAATTCAATCTTAAATCGAACTTCGTTAAGTGCTTCAAAATTTGTCCAGCTTCAAATGGAGATCCTCGACGTTCAGATTCCTTGCACTACATAAGTTCACCTAGCCAATTTAATGCATACCAGAGAGTAAGCAACAGATCTTATCGTTCATTTGTTTAGTCTTTCAAAATTCAAATTATTCACCGACAAAACACAATAAAGAAATACTTCCTACTTGGTAACGTTTGCGTATTATTATGGGTAACTGCGTGAAGATTAACGTAGTGAACTTGTTTCTTGGCGATGGCACTCAGCATTTTCCTGATGACCAGTAAACCATTCTAATTATTGAAGTAGTTTTTGTAGGCTATAATGGAGGTGGAGAGGTTATTCAGTTCTACGATTCCAACTGACGCTTCCCTGCTCGGGGCTTGTGAGGAATGACATATGATGGTACCGTTTCCCACTGTTTTAACTTGGATGGCAATCCTGGTGCTTCTGAGGTAAGCTTTCTTCATTATTCTCCACAAGTACTCTATGTAGGAATTAGCAAGTTAAGGTTATGGGCCAATATTAGGTAAGCCCAATAGGTACAGTGGGCATATGTTGTGTGCGTGTCTGGAGTCTGTGTCTAGATATTAGTAGGAAGCAATGTATTAAGACCATTACTCTGTATTCTCTTGAGATGAATAAAATCATTAGAGAGCATTATTCAGTTAATCCATGCTCATCATGGTATTAGAGCAGTTGCCAAGATCCTGGGTTCCTTAGGTCCTTGTAAACCGTGACAAGCCCACCATCAAGCAAGGGAGCCCATCATCAAAGAAAAGGAAACAGAACACAAGAATCGTTCTAGGGCTGATGAGAACCTGCCAAGAACAGAGAACCACCTAAACCCATTATTGTGCAGATTCAAGAACCATTCTTGGGCTGAAGAACCTTCCAAGAATGTTGAAAAAATCTTGAACAGAAACGCATCAGAAGAAAACGCAGAAGTTTTTTTTCCCTCTAATCCATTTCACGTGCACAAAGACTCAGCGTAACTCACAGCTCGAAGATTCCTCCAGACTCGAAACCCTCAGCTCACTCGAAACCCTCAGCTCTCTTGAGCAGAGAGCGTACGCCGCGACTCGAAGCCCTCAGCTCTATTGAACAGAAACGGGCGTCGCGACTCCTTCACTAGCTGATTCCGTTCTCTGCAGCAAGAGACAGATGGTGGAGAAGAAGGACGCAAAGGAAGCCGGTGCTCATGAGGTAAGGTTTAATGATCCACTTTTTCTTCACCCCTCTGATATGCAAGGAGCACCTATTGTCACGCAAGCGCTCACGGGAGGGGGAAATTACACAATCTGGAGTCGAGCTATGCATTTGGCACTACAAGGGAAGCATAAATTAGGGTTCATTGATGGGTCCTGCAGCAGAGACGCACAAGATGTACACCTGCGAGACCAATGGGACAGATACAATGTTGTGGTACTATCATGGATCCTCAACTCAGTTTCACAAGAGCTCCAAAATAGCCTGATAATTTTTCAAGATGCGAGGTCAGTGTGGGTTGATCTTCAAGAACGCTTTGATAAGGTAACAGGATCCCGCATCTTTACTCTTCATCGTGAGATATCTGACTTGCGTCAAGGATCATCCACGGTTTCGAGTTATTATACGAAGCTGAGAGAGTTATGGGAGGAACAATCTGCCATATTGCAGCTGCCTGCTTGCAAGTGCGACACTGCTAGAGTGTTTGCAGAGCGTACCCAACAGCAGAGGCTTCACCAGTTCCTTATTGGACTGAACGAGTCTTTTGCTGCAGCTCGAAGTCAAATCTTGCTGATGAGTCCACTCCCTAGGATCAATCAGGCATTTGCCATTATTGCTGAAGATGAGGCACAGAGGGCCATCGCGAGTTCTGGGAAGAATGGTGGACTGGATAATATGGCCATGGCTGCAAAAGGAAGAGGTCGTGGTCAAGGAAAAGGAAGAGCACCATCAGAGTGCACACATTGCCGAAAAAAGGGTCATGTTAAAGAAAAATGTTGGCTCCTAGTAGGCTTCCCTCATGAATTTAAAGGAAGTAAAGGGAAATATGCAGATGACACAGTCAATTTAAGCCAAACAGTTGGAAAGGAAGGGACTATGGGCACATCAAATGTTGTGACTCCCACCTTAACACAAGAGCAGTATGAGAAGCTACTGGATTTCTTGAAGAAAGATGTAGATGCAGCGACTGGAGCCCATGCCCTCATGGGAACAGGTTTGGCTATTTCTTCTCATAAGAATGGACACACTAACTGGGTAATTGATTCTGAAGCCACAACACACTTAGTTGGTGATTTATATTTACTTAATAAATATTCTACATACACTGGACCCATTGCTAACATTAGAATTCCAAATGGTGATAGGTTGCCAGTTACACACATAGGGTCAGTGCATTTTTCGAATGGGTTTAGATTGGATAATGTCTTATATGCTCCAAAATTGCAATTCAATTTGATATCTGTTTCTAAGTTGACTAGAGAACAACAATGTTTTGTAGCATTCTTCCCTGATTGTTGCATAATGCAGGGCCTTCGGGGTGGAAAGATGAAGGCGACTGGTAGATTAGTTGATGGACTCTACATCTTGCAATATGATGATAACAATGAACCTGTTGTGTCTGCTGTTTTGCCTTCCATTTTTGATTCTGTTGTGAATGCAAACATTGGAACTCATGAGTTGAAAACTATACAGTTGTTACACCATCGCTTAGGGCATGCACCTTATTCAGTTTTGAAGCATTTGAACATAGTATCTGACTTGTATACACCAGATAAACCATGTGATGTTTGTATACAGTCTAAACAAACAAAGTTACCATTCAGTCCTAGCTGCATCAAGTCTGTATCTTGTTTTGATTTGCTTCATATGGATGTGTGGGGGCCCTATAAGACACCTAAGCACCAAGGTTACCAATTCTTTCTCACCATTGTGGATGATTTTTCCAGGGCCACTTGGATTTTTTTAATGCATCATAAATCTGATGTGGTATTACATGTCAAAAATTTTTTTGCATACGTTGCTACTCAATTTTCCTCTCATATTAAGCGAGTACGTACTGATAATGGTACTGAGTTTGTCAATCTTACTTTAAAAAAATTTTTGGAAAGGGGGGTTCTTCATGAGACAAGTTGTCCTTATACCCCCAACAAAATGGAATATTTGAACGTAAACATCGTACTCTAATGCAAATTTCTCGAAGTTTGATCATACATTCTGGTATCCCTATCCATTATTGGGGTGAATGTGTCAAAATGGCTGCTTATCTAGTTAACCACATACCTTCTCGCATTCTCTCTTTAAAACTCCTTATGAAAAGCTTCATGGATATGCTCCTATGTTTGATAATTTGCATGTTTTTGGTTGCTTAGCTTATGCCACTGACCTTGTTGTACACGATAAATTTCAACCTCGTTCTCGTGCTTGTGTTTTTTTGGGCTATGTGACTGGTCAGAAAGGGTTTTTGCTGCTGGATATCCATTCTAATAAGTTGTTGGTCAGCAGGCATGCCACCTTCTTTGAGGATAAGTTTCCTTTCCGGAATAGCATGCCTCCTAACCAAGGGGGAGTACGAACAGATTTCAAACATATGTTTTATTTTGATTCTTTTGAAGATGAACCTTCTGCTTGTGCAGATTCTAATAGCAGCACAAAAGCCTCACGAATAGAAGAAGGTACAGTGCCGCCTGTGCAGCATGATGAACAGGTTTTGGGAGATCCAACTATGATTCCCCCACCAGTGTCACGTGCACAGAGGGATAGAAGGGCCCCAATTTGGGCCAAGGACTATGTGTGCAATTTGCCAACCCAAATCAGTTCATGTGTAAAGGGAGGTAACTGTTTATACCCAATTGCAAACTACTTAGACTATGCTCATGTATCTCCTGGACATTTTTGCTTCCTAGTAAGCTTAGACTCCATTATTGAGCCGCTTAGTTATGAAGAGACAGTGAAGAATCCAGAATGGATTAAGGCAATGCATTTAGAAATTGAAGCATTAGAAAATAATGGGACATGGGACATAATGCCTCTCCCCAAAGAAAAAAGGGCAATAGGAAGCAAATGGGTCTTTAAGGTCAAATATAAATCAAATGGTGAAGTGGATAAATATAAAGCACGCTTAGTAGCAAAAGGTTATACACAACGAGAGGGGATTGATTATCATGATACATTCTCACCAGTGGTCAAAATGGCCACTGTAAGGATCATATTGAAAGTTGCAGCTGTAAATAACTGGAATATATTCCATATGGATGTGCATAATGCTTTTTTGGAGGGAGATTTAGATTAGGAGGTCTACATGTCCATACCCCAAGGTTTTCCAATTAAGGGAGAAAATATGGTATGTAGGCTAAAGAAGTCACTATATGGCTTGAAGCAAGCTTCAAGACAGTGGAATCAAAAGTTGTCCACAGCTTTGCTTCAAGGTGGTTTTAAACAAAGCAAGCATGATTATTCCCTCTTTATCAAGATCTTTGATGATGATATTGTATTAGTGCTTGTTTATGTTGATGATTTGCTTGTTACTGGTAGCTCAGATAGTAGAATTAACGAGGTGAAAACCTTTTTACATGAAAAGTTTAAGATTAAGGACCTAGGAGATATGAAGTATTTTTTGGGAATTGAAGTAGCTAGGTCTAACCATGGGATTGCCTTGTCATAGCGAAAATATGTGCTGGATTTACTCTCTGATACAGGTATGAGTGGATGCAAGCCACTCAATTTGCCAATGACACCAAACTTGAGGTTAAGAACTTATGAGGAAGGAAAGGATAGAAAGGAGGACCTTTTAAAGGATCCTGAAAAATATAGGAGGCTAATAGGAAGGTTGATTTATTTAACTATAACCAGGCCTGTCATTTGTTTTGTTGTACAGGGACTAAGTCAATTTATGCACTGCCCTACCAAAGCACATATGGCGGCTGCCTTTAACGTTGTGCGCTATTTGAAACAAAGTCCAGGTGTTTGTATCCTCATCAGCTCAAAAGGAAAATTGGGACTGGAGTGCTACTGTGATTCAGATTGGGGGGCTTGCGCAAGCACCAGAAGATCTGTAACAGGTTATCTTTTGAAGTTGGGAGGATCTCTCATTATATGGAAGACCAAGAAGCAAGCAACGGTTTCCAGGTCATATGCAGAGGCTGAGTATAGGGCACTTGGATCAGCAGTTTCAGAGGTTGTGTGGGCTAAAGGACTCCTTAAAGAACTGAACATAGAGCACCAACAACCAGTGGAAGTTCACTGTGACAACAAAGCAGCGATTCACATTGCTAATAATCCTGTGTTCCATGAGAGAACCAAGCATATTGAAATTGATCTGCATTTTGTTAGAGAGAAATTGCAGAGCAAGTTGATCAATTTAAGACATGTTAAATCTGCTAGTCAAGAGGCAGATCTTCTTACTAAAGCTATTAGCAAAAATGTGCAAAATAGATTACTTAGCAAGTTGAATGCCTTGAATTTATTCAAACCTCAACTTGAGGGGGAGTATAGGAATTAGCAAGTTAAGGTTATGGGCCAATATTAGGAAAGCCCAATAGGTACAGTGGGCATATGTTGTGTGCGTGTCTGGAGTCTGTGTCTATATATTAGTAGGCAGCAATGTATTAAGACCATTACTCTGTATTCTCTTGAGATGAATAAAATCATTAGAGAGCATTATTCAGTTAATCCATGCTCATCACTCTAGAAAATCGCAAGTTATGGTGCTTGTCATATCAAGGGTTGGTTTCCGTTTCTCTAGGTTGATGGAGTTGAAGGCATAATGGCTGCTTATGCGAGAGCTTTATACAATGTCACTCTGGCAGGTTCCACTCTATTTGGAACCGTTATAAACATGGCTGCGCAGATGGCTGCTCATTCCCTTTCTCATGATAGCTCCAAGTACTACGTATTGCTTATTATGACTGTGAGAACTGAGAACTCGAGATATCCGGCACGTTGTTTTTGTTATGCGTGTCTCTGTTAGTCGGAATGAATAACCCAATGATATGTGATCCTTTCCTACCTTAGGATGGAGTTGTTACAGACCTTCAAGAGACAATTAATGCTCTGGTTGATTTATGTTATTTTATTTTGTGTGTGGGGCTAAATTTCATTTGTAATAGAGGGGAACATTTTTGGTTAATGTTTTGGGGATTTCGGTTGTGCAGGCTCTTCTGGAAGAGCTACCGCAGCAGTTTTTGACTTTCATGGGAAGTAGGGACATCCATCCATCCCCGTCTTGCTCCATTCTCTCATGCATCCACCAGTCAATAAAACTTGTTCACCTTCTACTTCATCATCACATCATCCCCCGGGCAACAAAAATGCCAGTAAATGCAATTATGGTTACTTCTGTTGCAGATACATTTTTCTTCCTTAAAATACAAGTTTGAATTGTAAATGGAAGCTTGAATTTCATTAATCAGATTCATCTGTTCCCATGATTTGGTTTTTCAATAACAAAATCCAAAATTATAGAATTAATATCGGTATATCAAAACTAAAATTGAATATGTTCGTCAATGTATTTGATGAAATCTATGTCTACTTATAATATAAAATATATTAAAAGATGCGCTTTACACAAATTTACGTTGCAGTTTAAAGAATAAAATGTATATTTTTTTACTAATGAATAGTGTAATTCTTAAAATAACATTTACCTTAGAAATTTATTCAATCAATCCGAACGAGCACCAAATGTCTCATAAAAAAATGTGCCGTTCAGGTCTAACATGAATAGTCCAAATCTTTATTCTTATTTTTTTAAAAAATTATTATAATGATTATAATTTTATAATATAGAATAAAGATATTTCTTAGCTCTTATTTTTTTTTTTTAAAAATCACTTTTGATGAGCACACAATCTGAACCTAAAGGAAAATTGATACGAAACAATCGCAATTGAGATGTCACGTGGCTCCGTAAGTTTTGCATCTCGTCAACTTCAATTTAACATTACAAAATTTTACCAGGAATTTATTACTTGTACATAAATGCTAAAGTCTCGGGACAATCATAAATCTATAACTACAAGCCAATAAGAAGTTTAATAATTTAATGTCTCACTAGATACGGATTAAGAACAACCACGTCTCAGCCAGGCTTGGATTTGGTTCCAATAAATGATCGTCTTGTAGAATGGGGGAAAATAACCTCCTTCACATTGTGAATGAATCCTTTATCATAAATATTATCCTTCGGAACATCCACTTTATCAGGAGATGGTCCTCCAAAAAAGGCTCTCCATTTGCTCGTATCACTCATAGTTGCTCTTGGGACTGCATCACTGGGCTCTGCTTCATTTAGCTTCCTCTGACAGCTAATGTACTCTTGCCATTTAAAGGTCTGGAATCCAACACAAATAAATTATCATATTCTCAACTAAACAAGCTAACGAGCAGACCAAAAGCTTCTATTTTACAGTTTTCCAAAGATATAGCATAGGGTCATCTGTCTGAGACACATGACCCATGTTTGTCAAACACGCAGAATCAATTAAAAAGGTATTTTCATATGAATCGAAACAAAACTCATCTCACATTCTCACATACTTCAGATTATGTAAAATCATTTAGAAAAAGCTAATTCAAACACCCCCAAAAGTAGCATCAAAATCGTGAATGTTCAATGAAATTGTTAGGTCTGCAAGTTTATCAAAACTTCATCAAGCATCCATTACCCAAAAAAATGCTTCATGCATCATGATGATCATAATTATTCCCAGTCCATTCCCAACTCAGTTCCAAAACAAGGTATTCAGCGTTTCTTCAATATAGTGGATCACTCAAATATACATATGATATAAAATCTTTAGGGGGGGGTCAAGAAGGCAGCAGTAAATATGTTGACAAAAAGAGATCAGGATAATGATAAAAAAAAATACATATAGTACCCATTTAGATTAATGGTGGAAGCTACTTTTCTAACGTGATCTATAGTTTACGAGATAAGTATATGAGGAAAGTTTTATCTCAACTTGTATGAATGTGATTTCCCAACGCTAATACAAACAAGGTCATAATAATTATTGCAAGATCAGAGAAAGGACCTCATTAGTGGTAGTATTGATGAGGCAGAGCTTTGCATGGTAACCAAAAAAACCAGCCAATAGCATTCCAACAATAGAGAGGAACACCATAATAAGTATTTGAGTGTTGTAAGATCCCACCAACCACTTCATAATTAAAACAAGGAGAGCATTAAATAACAAGATTAAGTAAGATAAGATGAAAATATCCATTTCTAACAAAAAGCAACAGTAGGAAGCATACAAAAAGGATAGGAGAACATATAACCAAAAGAGAGAAAAAAAGGATAGAAGAACAAATACCTCACCTGTGCAATATGAGGAGCCAAACCCATAAAAGAATTCTCTACGCCATAATAAACTACATGATCGTGGAAAGGAGAAACATCTAAGCATTAGTATCAAAAACAACACAACAGCCAATCCTGATTAAGATAAATCTTACAACTGAATCAATATTACCTGTTAGAATATGTACAATTCTCAGTTCTTGTAGTTTTCCAGCAACGATCAGACCAATGGCAACTGTTCCATACAAGCATAGTAGGAAATGCCTACAAGATAATTAAAGAATCACCTAATAAAACTAATTTTAACATGGCAGTTCAAAATCCTTTTAGGGTTAGTCATTAAAAAGCATAAGCTTGCCAGCCAACCTCAACAAAGTCAGATAAAATGTACCATTAACTGATCATGTGGTAAAGAGAATAAAATGATCTTAGGTATTTTAATTAGTACATTATCTTTCATGGAGGAGATATTAAGTCACCATCAAAATCAGTATATGAAAAGGCCAGGGGTTAGGACATTTTAGAACAAACAAGTACTTTCAGGTATGGTACTTTGGTTCAGAAACAGTGAGGAATTGACACAAAGATTGAATGCCAAACAAAAATCTTATGTTGAAAGAAAAGGTAGGGTTTCGAAGGACTTCTCTCACAAGCTACTCCATACCTTACAGTTGAATCACAATAAGAGGTTGTATTAAGGCATAGAAGGTTCTATCCTGGGTGCTACACCTGAAACAAATTCGAGAGGACCTTAATTCAATTATCTTCACTATAAATGAGATCTCTTGACGATTCAGCAAAGTCCTCTTAAATCAATTTCTCTTCCAGGTTTCCCGTGGGAAAGAAGTGCACATATTGAACGCAAAGCACTCATGGGAGGTCAATAACAATTATGTATGATTTTTCTATAAAATTCAATTACACTTGGTGACTATTTATGGGTTTCATTTTGCTGTTTCAGGTGGTTTTGGGATAAGCATGGTAGGAGCGATATCCTACTTTTACTAGGAATATTTTAAAATACTTTCTACAAGCAAAATATACTTTTAATTTGTAAATATTACTTCAAGGGTTTTTTTTCTCCACAACATTTGATGCCTTCAACGACTATCAAAGACTATATAGATAGGAAGATCGACAGACACATCAATACACAGGTTATGCAGCAAAGGAGTTGAACCACATAGTATCACACAACACATCAATACCCAGGTTATGCAGCAAAGGAGTTGAACCACATGGTATCACACATATAAAAGGCAAACATTGTTAACCACAACAAACAGACCACAGTAGCACTCACCAGAAAAGAAAAGCCATGAAATACCGAGTATTTCTCTCCCCAATGCAATTGTTCTGAAAGGAAAATTACTCTCATACGTGTGACCCAAAGAAAAAAAAAAAGGTAATGTTCTAAATTAAAGCCACATAACAATCATATAAAATGGGAGAGCATTGTTAAATTATAAACCATCCATCCACAGTGATGGTCAAAGCGTGCCACGCATCGATCACAAATACTGCAGTGCTTGGACCTAGCAGGTCTGCATAAAGATTTAAGACAAGTTTACAAATGAACTGAAATTGAGAATTTTATGAAAATTTTTGTTAGTGACAAACTCACTTTGGAATTTTGCACGTTGGACACTCTTTCTTTGAATAAATGATATTATCATATGGGTAAGCAGAAAGATACTGAGAAACATTGCTAGCCTTTATTATTCCTGGATCAGAAAAGCTGGTCAATAGAAAGAGCAGAACTCCCACAGCAACTGCCAGCACGCTTGCGTACCTGAAAGAGCATCATATACCCTCTAGCAAAATTCATGATAAAATGATGCTAAGAAAATCATAAAGCAGCAAAAGGGTAAAAATATGAGCTATGTGACACAGTACCTGTGAATTCCACTTAAATAGTGGCTAGGAATATAGGGAAAGGAAAACTTCACGATTAAATAATATATTACGCTGATTATCACAAGATATATGATCTGCAATTAAGAGAAATCTGTTTAGATAACTAACAAATAACAGAAAAATGTTTTCTAGGGAAATCATAAGAAATAGAACCTACTGAGAATAATACCACAGCACTGATAGGTTCAAACTAATTTATTTGACTGTATCAAAGGGGGTGGTTCAGATACTGTGCAAATAAGAGTAAGCAAATAGGACCTACTGAGAATAATTTTATCTTGCCACTCAAATTCAGCAAATATGATTCAGAAATCAGAATACCCCCATAGCATGGAGGACCTTTAAATCCAGAAGAGTTTGAATGCTTTAGGACTTTAGGTGGACATCCATCTGAAAACTTTTCAGAAAATTGATAGCGCAGTGTGGTAGAAGCACAAGAGGATAACCCCTTTTACGAAATGATATACTGTAAATATACTTATTCAGCAGTGTCAATTGCATGACTGCAGCTTACATAGTTACGGTAGCTATTCAGATAACATCAAAAATTAATATTGCGGCCATGTTGAGTTGGACGCATCATCGTGACCGCTACTGGGCACTTGCTTCATAGCACATGTCAGTGTTACAGGATCTAATTTTTTTAAACCAATAAAGATAAATGTTCCAGATGTAGCATTCAAAGCTCTAATTTGGGGATTAGTGGATTCTGATTTACACGGTAGAAAAACAAATTTCCACAGCAAAATATATGATGATGCAATTTATCCAGAAGAGAAACTAAAAATAAGACAAAAATGAAATAACTTCTTCGTGTTCGCACCCTGTTTGCAACACAAGAGGATCTGAGGTAGTAACACTCACTCTTCGTACGAGACACTGCTGAGAAACTTATCAGCTAAACTAAGTAGCACCCTCGCTAAAAGCTTAATGAGCACAACTACGATTCTACGAAGCCCCTAAAACTAAAACGCTAGTGTAAGCAGTGGATCAGTCCCTTTTTCAACTGTTATATATAGTGACTGCTAAGAATTGAATTGTTAATGTTTTTCCATCGTACAAATGCATGGAAAATTCTAATATTGATTGAGGAAACCTGCAACATTGGATTGGGCCGATTGCAGCAGTAATATTCCACAGAAAGAATCGCATCCGTACACTTAGAGCCAAAAACTGCCCGAACGAAACGCCTGACATGAAGCGCGGATTGAGGACTTGAGGTACACACAATAAAAGAAAGGAGGGATGAGGTGGGATTCGTCAAATAAGAGCGTACAGGAAGTAATCGTAGGCGCCGAAAGTAAGGAAGTGGTGTATCCGTTCGACTATGGTGTCCTGGAAGATGGGCCATTGACCGCAGAGTAAGGAGACTAACACCACCAAAGTCACCATCCCATGGCATAGCAAAATCCACTCTACTTCCATTGCAGACTCCCCCGATGCCTGAAACGACAGCGCGATTTCAAACTCCCATATAGTTTTCAGATGGCAATACCCATGGTTCGATCAATTCCCGAAAATCCAAAGTAAATGAAGGAAACGAAAAGTAGACTCCTGCGTAAATATTTACTTTGCGCGGGGCTCATGGTCAGGGCAGGGCTCGGCGGGGAGAAAGAATAAATACTTCGAGCTTATATCTTCAAGGTGAAGTTTTCTGGATATATTAGGGTCGAGGCATTTTGTTAGCATAATTATGTGCTGCTCTCAACTATCCTTCTTTGTTAATTACTGTAAAGTACAAACTATCGGAGCCTAAATTTACTATATTTATTTTAATACAAGAGTCGCTTAATTTTTTAAAGATTAAAAATTATTTATTTAATTATAATAAACATTTTAAAATATTTTTCAGTATAATTAGATTACATATCAGGTTATAAATCGTATAAAAATTAATAGGTTCCCACATCATGAGGACCGAAGGTGGTATCTATAGTTTTAATTTCCAATAAAATTATGATAACTAATTTTTTCAATATAAACTCGTGCATTTTTAAAAAAATTAGGAAGTTTTAACGCTTGATCTTATTTAGGGAAGAAAAAAGAGTGTCTTTTACGCATTACAATTACAATTGATATTGATGTATTATTGGACTGCTTTGTCAAGATCAGTGTGGGTTGGTTAAAAGTGCTTTTTTTTTAACACACCCCCACGTCTCACTTGTATTCATTTCAATTAAGAACGGTTTTAGTCTTCGATAACAAGGATAATGAAATGAGAGTGTTTATTAGAAACAGATGTGAAATATAGGGGAGAGCAACGGGTGGTTTGGGCAGCCCATGCTCTAGCCTGTTACCCGCCCGTTAAGCATTTCACGGGGGCTAGCCCGTACCCATGCATGAACCCGTTTAAACTCTTAAACGGGTTGACAGTGAACGGGCGGGTTTGAACGGGTTACAGGCAGCTCGTTTCCAGAAAGAATTACCTCAAGCAGTCAAGCCCTCAACACGCACATGAAATCCTCATGGGGTCAAAATTAATGAAGACTAACCTTGCTTCCTGTAGATCCTGCTGCTTCATGCCTTCATCAATAAAAGACCATAAGCAAAAAGGACACCTGTTTTCTGTCTAACTCCTACAAAAGAAGTTGCCACAGAGCATGCAGAGCCAGAAACAGCAAGTGTAAAGCAGGCAACATATTCAGCGTTTTTACAAAAATTCTTGGCAGCCTTGCAACAGTTGCAGTTAAGAATACTGTATTTCGAAAAAGTAACATATTCAAGTTCTTTGGACTTGGACATACAAGTAACTAAACTATCTTGCAAACATCCATCAATTGACTCCCCCCTTAATAAGTTCAAAATCAAATTTCTTATTCTTATACAAATAAAAACTAGGATGTACCTGTCTCAATATAACGATAAGGCTTCTGATATCCTTCAATGACAACCGTTTCCCCTGCTCATAGAATTCTTCATTATCAACAATCATGAGCATATGCCTAATAAAAAGAACACCATTAGGACACACTAGCATCAGAAAGCTCAAAGTAGAATTTATTTAGGTTTAAAGAAAAAAGGTCCTCCAACACCTAGAAGATTGTTCACTCAACTACGAAACTGTATGTATATTGGAAAAAAAAAGGCAGAACATAAAGTCTTACTTGTAGTAGGGCAGAATACGGCCAGAGGTAACAACCAACCAGGTGCATCTCCAGAGAGGTATGCTAGCTTCTCAGACAAAGATGACCAATTTTTATTCTCATGGCATCGCTTCATAAAGCTCCAAAGCATAGGAACAACCTCAGTTCTGTAGGCGAGTACAGTCATAATCCGTTCAAGTGGCAGCCTGCTGAAAGTCACATGAAGAAATTCGCAAACTGCACCAACAGCTGCCACTTCTCTATCATCTGGTCCATGATCCAGACCATTGGCAAATGGAATCTCTCTAAATAGAATATTTGTCTGCACCAGTAGTCAAAATTTCATCAAAACCTTCAACTTATAAGCTGAAGCAAGTTTTCATTCAAATGATGCTATAGATATGAATGTCATTTGCCATGATAGCATACCAGTTGCAAAAGAAAGTGTGAATCTATGGCATTGCAAATTTGTTGTTCCAATTTCCTATCCATGGCTACTTCCATATCTTCCCATGGATAGAAAGAGCCTAATTTCAGGAATCAGATGGAAGCACAAGATTTGAGAGCAAGTTACCAGTGTCCCAGATTGTTAATTTCAATTTCTTCCCATCTACTATGAGATGCTTGATCTTAAAATCAACGCATGCACATAAGGGAGAAAAAGGTAAAGTTAGATTAGATCATTGCAGAAACATAAAGAAGCTTCTGAAGGGTTCGAAGTCTCAGAACTCTCAACTCGACGATCTGAGCTCGGTGCTCAGTCTCGGTACTCTCAGCTCGCCAGATGATCTAATTATAGGGCACACTAGCACAGCCACAGACACACACTGACGGCACGGGAGTCGGGAGGAGCTGGGAGCAGTAAACAACTAAAGTCACTACACATACAAACCTCAAGCAGACAAGCAATGTGGGCAGGGGCAGACGCAATATGGGCCTCACATTTTTGGTCATTTGCAGTTTGGCGGCCTGTGGCTTTTAGGTTTCAATTGTAAATATATATATATATATATACGGGCAACTCGTTGGCATGCCCGTAGTCCGCCCGTCATTATTTATATGGGTGGATTTTTTGCCCGACCGTTACGGGTAAAAGACGGGCGGGCTTAAACGGACAGTTTTTTTGGGGGTTGCGGACGTGCCGTCTGGGTACGGGTCCAACTGCTCAGCCCTAGTGAAATATAGTTTTTTTGCCCACAAAATATAGTTACACTTTAAAGAAAAGGGGTTAGATGGCTTTCACCCTGCTATGCAAATAAGGGTAAGGATAGTAGTGGCATCCTAAATAAAAAAAAAAGTAGAAATCAATAAAGGTTAAATTAAGTAGAATGTATTAGCTCTTCGTAATACAGTAAATCAAAGTTCAAACACCTATACAAAGAAGTGCCTACATTTAATGCCGAATAATACATAGTATCTATATGTCAATGTGAGTTGAAAGAGATGGTAAATGGGAATCAGTAGCGGAGTAAAGACTTTAGAGCGGTGGGGGCAACTTTTTTATTTTCAAGCAAATGACGATAAACTTATTAATATAGATAATTTAAGTGGATTTAAATTTTAAATATCAGTGAGTGCATAATAAAAATTTAATAGTCATTTACATATAATGTAAAAATTTCAATGGGGCAAATACCCAACTCCGCCACTGATGGGAATGAAGTATATGCGTAATAGCGAGTTGGTGGGCAGCAAGGGGCAACAACGCCTTAAGATATGTGCATGTTTGAGAAATAATTTATATTAAAATCCGTAAATGGTTTCTTTCTCAAGCACACAAGTGATAGTTACTGCCAATTGGTGCTGCCAAGTGCCAACATTTAACGGGCAGGGAAGCATTCATGAGAACGGGGTTAGGCTCAGACGACATTGCGGCGTTAAAAATAAGGAAGCATGGAGTGACTGGCTTAATTAAGAGGGAAAGTCAAAAGTCGGGGGGGGGGGGGGATGAGAAGAACACAGAAGGAGGATGGAGGATTGGTGACGGGGTTCCATACCCAACTCCCTGCCTCCTTTCTTGTTTTAATTCACCCGCCACCTACGCACGCACGCACTCGTTCTGTCGCCTCCATTGGATACGGAGGGAGACCCCCCCCCTAAAAAACAAAAGTCCAGAATCTTCCCTCCTGTTATTGGAAGCCAATGCAAAATAATGTTAACAACAACAAAAACATAAAAGGAAAGAATTACAAATCATCCTGTCTCGCCCGGGCGTGGTGGGTCCAGCCCAGCACGTCTATTTCTGCCCCTCGCTTTGTCGTCTCCCCC
>JANTPZ010136613.1:0-16290 GCA_025593235.1 Vachellia pachyceras
AAAGAGAAGTTACCTAAGAAAAGGGCGACGTCTCGAGAGAGAAGATCGAGAAAGATGGCCTTACGTTGAGAAGGGTCGACGGCAGCTGATTGCAAAGCACGAGGAAAGTATAGGTTCTCCAAAGACGATAACCTATCTGATATCCTCTCCATTGCATCGCTGCTTAATCCCGGATTCGTCTTCTCCTCCATCTCCGTTTCTTACTTCTCCTTCGTTCCTCACCTGTATGATCGATTATTCTAGCATAGGTCGGTGAATCGCATCTCCTTTGGTGTTTCATGTTGTGTTTGTAGACCGAATTATCTTTATACCCATTCCGTTTTGGACTTGCCTCTGGACATATTATGACGTATTGGGCCCATTTTACTTACCCAAAATTTAAGTCTAAAAATTGATGGCAAAAATCAAATGAACATTAATATTTTATCCTTTAACTTTGAGGGTTTGTTTAGAAACTCTTTTCATAATAGCTTTTACAGATTTCGAGATAAAATCTAGGTTTTGGAGAATAGATTTTTGGAAAATAACTTTTACATATTCCGAGGGAAAATCTAGATTTTGAAAAGTAATTTATGCTTGAGAATTTATTAACTTTTACGGATTCCGAAGAAAAAAGTGAGTAGGAAAGAGGAAACAGAAAGAATGAAAAGTAGAAAGAGGAAAGACAATAAAGAAAAAGTAGGAAATAGGAAAGAGAAAGAAGGAAAAAAAGTAGGAAAGAGGAAAAAGAAGAAAAGAGAAAACCTATGTTTCAAACTGAGGGTTTTATAACAAAAATATCTTTTCAAAAGAATTTTTGTACTTGGACAAAACTTAAGTTTTTAAAACCAAACCTAGGTTTTGAAACCAGCTTGTTTAGTCTGATTATAATCCAACTTTTAAATTTTGACTCGATACAACTTAATCCCTATAGTTTTAATTTGGTTGTAATTTATTTTAGAAAGCTTGTTAAAACTATAAAGATTAAGTTACAATCAATCAAAATTTAGGGATTAAATTACAACTGAATTAAAATTACAAGAATTGAGTTACACTGAATCAAAAGTTAGGAGATTAAAAGACTAATTTTTCAAAATTTAATTTTTTACCAACTAAAGTTCAATCTAGCAGAAGGATAAGCCACTCATAAGTGGTAAATCATTTTTCAAATTTCTGTAGGAAAGTTTCTCACATTCAATGCCCAATATAACTTCGAACATGATTATCTCCGGTAAAACGATTGCGTACTTACTAAAAACATTTGTAACAAAATAAATCTTAAGTTTTGGAGGTTATAGCAAGAATTGAACGTCTTAACCCTAAATCTGTTTATCCATAATTTACTAAACTAAATACTAACTATGCTCAATACAAATACCAGTCAAATTCTTTTTAAAGGGATTACGAAAACCATTAAAAATATATAGATATTTATGTATATTATAAATTATATACCAATTTATAAATCAAATAAATTAATTTAAAAAATTAAAGAAAATAATAAATATAAATACTTTAAAGTAATTTATTTAACTTCCATATAAAATTGTTCTTATCTTACCAAATTGTTCTTATCTTACCAAAGGTAGTATAAATTATAACATCCGAGGACTGCTTGAATTTTCTAATAGTCAATTGAAGCATTTTATTCACCACGATTTATGAGTTTACAAAGTTAACTGATACACAAAAAGATTATAATAAATCCTAAAAAAATGTCCACGAAAGCGTCAACTTGTTCGTAGATATCGAGCTACAGTCGCTGAAAGTCCAAGAGAACGGATACATCGGAGTACAACTTGGTATTCTGCCTAACATTTTCATTGCTAGGTCTATTCTGTGGGCATAATCGGCAATTTTTTCCAGAGGGATACCCAATCTAATTTTCTACTGCGTATCAAAATCGTTAGTAATTCACCGATATTTTCGGTCACAAATCATTCAACCCAAAAGTAGTACAGTAGTAGTGTAAGATTATATGACCCAGTGTAATTTTCCTCTTCATAAATAAATTCGGCTTACTCCTGTTCAAGGATTTCCATCAAGTATTAAAACAACCATGAACCGAATTCAATCTAGGGGGCAGAATCCAGAATTGATTCCTGTTTCTTGTCAGATTGAATCGTATAAACAGCTGAAAAGGCTTCTCTGATTCTTCACAACAGCTCAATATGACTAGTAATTGCATCTGGACAAGATTGGCCCTGTAGAAGCTCCAAACGGTTGAAAGGTGGAGCAAACTGCAATATGTAATCTTCATCTGAAAAACCAGGCATGTGCATATTACTTACTACTAAACACCAAACGAATAGATTTGGGACGTGAAAGTTGCATTTTGCAAGATTTGTCATGTTCCCTTTTTATCAGCTGGGTCAAAAAAATACGGGTGGTTCAATAATACTCACTCTCCTTGACTGTTCCATAAAGCCAGCATAAAACCTCATCTGCAAACGCCAAGCAGACCCCTCCCTGCCAACAAGTTTTGTTACCATCAGGAAAAAGTCATGTTCAAAATTTGTTCAGTCTCTAAAATTACGATTTTCTATCCCCCTTTATGAGGCAGTTTAAACCGATTCTAATATTAAGTGGCGATTGAATGCCATGTATAGACAAATTTGTCCATATATAATCCTTCATGCCTCGGGGGAAAAAGAAAAGACTCTGTCAACATCTTTCCGTTTAGGTGTTTAGTCTGAAACTGGAACCCATAGGAGAGAGAAGTTGGAGCTTCCAGTAATGATAGTTGGTAGCTTCACTATTGCAATCACCAAGCAAATCAAAGATTAGCAACATGCACCTCGTAGCAGTTAAAAATTACCTGCCAGTAGTTCTTCATTTTTATTCTCTGAGTGATGTCTTTGGTTCTTAGTCTTTCTGTTCGAACAAGACGACCAGCATCATCTCTGCATTACAGACAAATTATTTTTACCATAACACCAAGTCAAACTGTCAGAAGCAAGCTTTCACATTTGCAATGGATGCTTGATGGAGAATGGCACATCTGAATATCTAATGCATAAGTTGCTATGCTTTTCAAGCTATAATCAGCTCATATCAATTATATGAAAGCGTATGAAAGAACCAATACGCTCTAATGGTAATGATCACAATTACCTAAATCCAATGACGATATATGGAACTCCTGCCAAAAATGACTGAATCTGCAACAATCAAGAGTAGAAAAATTGTTAAAGAATAGATCCAATGAAGTTGCAATTTCTAAAGCTCAATTCTCAAAACAATAAATTGAACAAACATCTAGCTCAAGAAGGACACAATTGAAAAAGATACAATAGAAATTAATACTTGAGAGGAAAGCATGTAAATTCATAGCATAAGATAGGATGAAGCTTTACCCAAAATTTTAGCAGTTTCTCTCTCTCAAATTTTTCCTCGGTATGATAGTCCAACTGCATCATTGAGGATGACATGTGGTTAAAAGCCTATATCATGACATGACTATGACAAGAAACCAGAAGAAATGGGATGGAAGTAATGCGGATCCAAAAATGCTAAGACTTTGTCAACCTCACGACTTGTCTTTAGCTCAATATAAAATCTCCTGCCATCATCAGTTGAATCACAGCAATCCATCTCAGCACCCATCAAGATGCGATGAGGCCCTAATTTTGTTTTGATCACAGAACAATATTCCACATTGGAATCAACATGATGTATCCCCTCTCCATCAGACCTTCTAGGATCTTCAGTGGCAAGGCTCTCAAAGCAATATCCCCAATAACATCTGATTCGAAAACACTCATTATAAAGCTTAGATAATCAAAATTTAAAATATATATATGTAAAATATTATAAAGCTTAGATATATATATGTATTAGGCCATTTATCTCCCAACTAAGCTTTATAAAGGAAAACTACACTTTTTTGCCCCTTTACTTTATAAATCACATATCACTTGGCTACAATTTAATTGATTTAATGTCAATACTTTCATCTATCTTCGAAACTAACTTTATATGTAGCTCTCAATATGATATAAGGCAGAAAGGTATTGGCATCTAACCATTACCGGAGGGATGAATATCATCCAATTGATGCACATATTTCACACTAGTTCAATCTCAATGTTTGTCCTCAGCAAGATCTTTCTCCTTCTTCCCAGCCCCTACCCCACCCTCTCGCTTTTTTTACTCTTAGGGGAAGAACTAATGAGGTCAGAATTGCAAATACTTCCGAATTTTCAATCCCCTATCTCCCAGTACTTATTTTATCCTTTTGAGTTCAATCCATTACTTTGCTGCCAGTTCCACAGCAGCTATCCCAATTTCTCTATATATCCAGAACAACAATAATATGATAACCAAGTGCGGTACCTCCGGCGATCCAAATCACTCTGTGGTCTTTCTGGTAACTTATGCACATCAAGATAAACAACTCCATTCCTTTTATGCACTCCCATTTCCCAAGGCTCATGTCGGATATAAGCAGTGGCCATTATCTGCAAAAGAGGTCATCAAAAAAATATTAGTGTTTATGTACCTAGGAATGTTCATCAGGAACTCTTGCACAAATTTAACAGCCCAGAGGTAATAACTCCTTCACGGGAACAATGCAAATATTCTCATACCAAGAGATTCTGACCCCATTACCTTGTTAAGATTGTTACGAAATGTCTGCAGAGGATAAAAAGAAGGCTAAGGTAAGAACCTTCAGAACTTACATTGTAAAAGCATTGCATTTTTACAACAACATAAATCATCAAGTTCTTTATACCACAAAATGAATGTTTTGGAGGGGAATATTTTTGTCTCTAATGCAAGCAAGAAGATCACCAAAGCCCTCTGAGCCTAAGTCTGCATCAGGGGTTAACCAGAAAAGAAAAGGATTAGCATCAGTTCAGGTACACATATCCCCCAAATACCACTATAAAATAAAACTACTGCAGTTATAAACCGCTACTTGAAAATTATAAAGATGTACCTTTTTTAGCAATAAATGTATCATAACCCTCGTTCAAATCAGCTCCAACATCTTCAGTGATAAGGCGCTTAAAAAGCCTCTAAACAAATGAAATAGAAATGACGTAAGTATGCAAGATATCAGCAAAGTTATCACACACTGGAAAGAAAAAAATGGAAATAGAGGAATCAAATGAGATGAACTCTATATGGCTTACCAAGCTGCGATCATCAAAGTAGACCTCTCCACCTTCTACACGACTATAACAGGCAATTTCACATGGCTACCAAATGAGAAGAGAAAACATATGGTCAGAACACATGCTAACAAGTTGCTTCGCACCCATACATGAGTGCAGTTCACCAACAATGGTATATCCAAAACTACAAATGCGTGATGGAGAAACACAAATCGAATTATCACAACTTGAATTATTAAAGATCCATGTGATCATTTGTTTCACATGCAAGCAAGATATAATATACCAATACCATAAATTTGGGATGACATGATCCCAAAAATCCAAAGTGAGGCAGGAAATCCCAGCTTCAAAACAATTTCTGTAGCAATCTTACCCCAAAAATGCTCGGTGCATCGGCAAATAAAGCAGAGAAAATGGAATGTCCCTACCTCCTGAATAGGTATACACTTTCTTGACAAAGTCTCCTCACTCTTGGAAAGCTTCAGCTCAGCGACAAATCTTTCATCATGGCGGCCATTTGAAAACCTGTTTCCATAACCAAAATTTTGCCTCTGAGGATAAGGTCCAGGACGAGGAAGAAGGCCTGCTCCTCTATCGTTTTGCCAACGACCACGGCCAAAACCCCCCCTACCCTGATTAGTTGTATTGCGGACGGCAGGCAATACTGCAAGGGAAACTTACATCTCGCTATAAAACAAACTGAGAAGGAAAGTCGACAAAGTTATTTACTTTAAGTTCAGCAGCATTTTCAGCTGCTTCAGAAGTTCAGGTGCGTTATCATTTCCTTGGAATAAGAAATGAGAAACCGTCCAATTAAATATGAAGATTTTTAAACTTCCCACAGGTTTATAAAGGAAAGGCCATTAAACCGTAAGCAATATGCACAAAATTTACTGGAAGTTGCACAGTCGGTACATGGCAAAAAGGTATGAGGCGGCACTCAAAGTGAGTTAGGTATCATAAAAATTTGGCGAACATGTAGTTAAATGGGTCAAGCTAGATACGCGTAAACTCAACGCAATATGCAGCTAGGGAATTACCCGGAATCGAGTAAGGACTTCGAGCAGGAGTTTTACAATAATCTTCATTATCAGAGCCAAAAAGGTCTTTGTCGTCAAGGTCGTAATAGGCCCTATTGCTATGCTCAACCTCCTCGCCATTCTCTTCGTCCCCATCGGCAGCACTGCTGGCGCTTCCGCTACCACTGGAGGAATCATCGCCATCACTGGCGTTGGATGAAGAAGCAGATGATGAAGAGGATGAAGAAGAAGAAGCGGAGGAGGATGAAGACGGGGAAGAGGAGTGAGTCCCATCTTGGCCGTCATGGGCCTCTTTGTGGTCCTGATCGTAATGTTCGCCGAATATATCTAGGTCCTGCTCTGAGAAATCCATTCCGATGATCCTCGTCTACTTTGGCGTGAGCTTAGTGCTTTGTGTTCTAGAGTCGCACTCGCACAAGCACAAGCACAAGCACGTCCGATTCCTTTTTTTTTTTTTTTGTTGGTTGGTTGGGGCGGAGAAGAGGCGATATCGAATCGAACCTCAAGCGTCAATTCGTTCTGGGTCCTCGATGCCATGTGAACCACACCGTTTATCGCCTGTCTGCCTTCCTTTCTCTCTCATGTTTTATATTTCCCCTTTTCGCGTGTCACTGTTTTTTTTGTCCTGATGTTATATGTTGTGAATGGGCCTGTCTGTTACGACATATCTTTCTAATTGGGCTACATTTGTTTTTTTACCCAGGAGGTACAAGTCATTCTCCCGCACCCATGAGGACTAACCCCAACGGATCATAAGTTAGATGCTCTATCCTTGAATCGTGGGTGATCACAACCCTTTTCTTAAAAATTATGCACAAAAAAAGCATGATTGAATACTTAATCTATGTGTACGTCAATTTTACAAGTCCAATGTCATATGTGGTTCAATGTCAATTAATGGTGCTGTTTCGCAACCCATTAAAAAGTTTTAAAAGCACGTTCAACAGTGTTTTTTCGCAACTTTTACAGATTGAGATAAAATTTAGGTTTTGAGGAATAAATTTTGGAGAATAACGTTTACGGATTCTGAAGCAAAACCTAAGTTTTGAAAAGTGATTTATGTTTGAAAAGTTATTTGAGTTTACGGCATATGAGGTAAAAAAGTACGTAGGAAATAGGAAAGATACAGATGAAAAGTAGGAAAGATGAAAGAGAAAGAAAGAAAAAGTATGAAAGAGAAAAGAAAAGGAAGGAAAAAAGTAGGAAAGATAAAAAAATGAAAAAGTAGGAAAATGAATAAAAAGTATGAAAGAGAAAACCTAAGTTTCAAACCGAAGTTTTGTAATTAAAATAACTTTTTTAAAAAATTTTTGTACTTGGACAAAACCTAGATTCTGGGTCAAAACCAAACACAGGTTTAGGTTTCAAAAAGTGATGGCAAACAAACCCTTAATGTCTCATAAAGCAATGAACTAATGTAATTAAGGTACTCACAATCAATATCCAACTGTGTATCCGATAGGAATTTGATATGGTTTGGCTTATTCAAAATTGATAAACATTCTTATTTTTTTTTATAAAAGGGAAATACAATGGCCATCAATTTATTATTATCCCCATTTCCCCTTCAACTGAGAAGTCAAAACTCAAACTATATACTACAACAGGTGTTAAATATAAAACCCTATTTCTAATTTAACTTAAATCTATACACGCACATGCTATTTCGATTTAGAAGTCCAAAGTACAAAGGCATAATTTTTTTTTATTTCTGTCAAAATAGAACCAATTAACAAACAAATAAAAAGAACAAGAAGTGCAATAGTGGTCCATCTTTATTTAAATACTATTCCCAACGTGAATCCCTTTTTCTATCACGCGTGCTTTCTTCTACTACTTTTATTATTATTTTTCCAAAGAAATCTTGGAAAAAAAGGGAGAAATTCAAATAAGCTTGCTTTTACAATCTAAATTTTGCCCCCCGATGGCTCAATGGTGTAAAAGCTTCTAATGAGAAGTCACGAATTGGAAACTAGCTGGTAACACCAAGCTGCTAGTGTGTGCTTGTTTTAAAAAAAGACAGAAAATTTAAGGCCCCAAAAGAAAATATTGAAGGAAATAGCTGTAAAAAATATAATTAATTGTGCATCTGAAAGAAAAAAATTACTGCAACAAGAAATATTGGGTGACATATAAAATATTTGCTTAAAAAATTTTATAAAATAATTAAAAAATTAAGAGAAATAAGGGTATTGGAAGGGCTGGTCAAGCTGAATTCATACAACTCAACCTTGGCAACCCATACCACAACATAACATACAGTTATTTGTGTAAATTATTGTGCATGAATTGTGCAAGAACAATAGAGAGTAAAGTTCAACATATATCATTCTGTGACTAAATGACCATTAGCCTACAATTTTACAACAGACCAAATCAATTCACCCATTACTTCCTACCACTATCCACCCTCCAATATTCATTAATGAAAGGGAAAAGAACTAAATCTCAATCTTAATCTTCAACTGAATTGTAACATGTGGAGAAGTTTCTTGTAAATAATCCCTAATGGAATACCCAACAGATCCACATGCGACAATTCCTTATATAGTAAAATTTTACTTTAGTTTTGCCAAGTTTCCTCTCTCAAGCGATGAATATGATCCATGAAGAGATCAGAATAATGAAGGAAATAAGACCTACCTTGTATTCTTCTCTACCTTTCTCCGAATGCATCAGTGTATGATCTTCATTGCTATCGGTAGTTCATCTGGTGAGAGCGGCATAGAGGAGTTGATTCCATGTGTCGGGGAGGCCCGGGAGGCACCAGTGGCTGCAGTCGTTGCCGGAGCGGTCGGAGGCATAAACCGAGGGATGAGCATCCTTCCGGAGCTGGGAGAGGAGGGTGATGTCAAGAAGAGAAACAGGAGTCCTCATGCTCTTCAATACGCTGTTGAGTATTGTAGCTGCTGGAGGAAGACCTGCAGGATATGTGGACCCCGCTAGTGGCTCTAGTTGTCCGCTGCAACTCTTCTTTGGTTCATTCCACTCCTTCCCTCTATTTTTTCATTCATATGACAGCAACAAAAAATTAATACATTAAAGGGGTTTATATGAAGAGGTAATTTAAATACAAATGATTAAAAATGATATTTTAGAAAAACCAAAGCACATTTTTATAAATAACGAATATTTTCAATCTCTGCAAATTAGTCATATAGCTTTGGTATTTAAGATTGAATGAAGTACATGTGTGTGTGTGTGTGTGTGAATAAGAAAATTAAAGTCATAATCTTACTTATGCATATAATGAAAAAGGAAGAATATAAAATTGGGCAAAACTTACTGATAATGGGTGGGAGAGATGCCTTGGAAGAAGACTTGGGTTTTGGAGGGTTCAACATTAAGGTCAACCCATTTGGCCCAAGTGGTCAATCCCTTTAGGTATGCCTCAAAACGGTTCATGTTCTTCACCAGCCTTGAACCATCTCTTATGTAATCCCATCTGATCATCATCAATTACAATATATTGACAATTATTTGAAAGAATCCGAAAACCAACTTTTTTAAAAAAATTAATTAAATGTTGAAGAACGACTAAGAAACAAAGGAGTATGTTGAATATTTCTTCCGTGCTCTTTTTCTTTCATCTGATACAGTATATATACAGCGGAGGGCCAATAATGGTGGTCGGAAAAATAGCGATTACATAATCAAATCCCTAATTGTCTCCTAATCAAATCACTGATATTACTCCTAATCAAATTACATAAATTACTCCTAAGAATCTGCTGAATCTTCTACATTCCCCCTCAAGTTGGAGCATAGATATCTATCACGTTCAACTGGCTAGTAAAGTGTTTGAACTTTTCTTGAGGAAGTCCTTTTGTGAGGATATCCGCCGTTTGTCTCTTCGAGGGAATATATCTGAGTTCAATTATTCTATCGTCAATTTTTTCTCTTATGAAGTGCTTGTCTATCTCCACATGCTTCGTTCAATCATATTGCACCGAATTGTGGAAGATATTAATTGTGGCCATATTTTTTGAGTAAAGCCTGACAGGCAGCGTCATTATCATTCTTAACCCAAATGCCTTCACAAATCCCAAGGGCTATAGCCCTCTAAAGTATGCTTCAGTACTACTACTTGCCACGACGCTCTGTTTTTACTTCTCCAAGTAATCAAGTTACCCTAGAAAAAAGTGGAATACCTTGAAATAGATTTTCGATCATCTTGGTCATCTGCCTAATCAGCATCCGTGAATAATTCTATGTTTCTTTGATGTGACTTCTTAAACAAGAGGCCATGTCTTGGTGAGCCCTTCAAGTACATGAATATTCTATATACTTCATTCAAATATTTCTGCTTCAGATCATGGGAGTGTTGACGTACCACACTGACTGCAAAAGAATGTTTGGTTGGGTGTGCGACAAATAAATTAATTTTCCTACCACTCACTGATATCTCCTTACATCCAGAGGCGTAGCCAGGACATTGGAGCAGTGGGGGCAACCTTTTTATTTTCAAGCAAATGACAACAAACTTACGAGTGTAGATAATTTGAGTTGGTTCAAATCTTAAATATTAGTGGGTGCAAAATAAAAATCTAATAGCTATTTACATATAACAAAAAAATTCCAGCGGGGGCAATTGCCTACCTTGGCAAGCATGTGGCTTCGCCACTGCTTACAACAACTGATTTTCCCACATCTTTATCGTCCCCAATCTTATTAACTCTTATAGGAATGTTACTAGGTCTAAAACCCAACATGCATGTCTCTTCCAGTAGGTCTAGAACATACTTCCTTTAAGAGATGTAGATCCCCTTTTTTGATCTAGAAACTTCCATGCCAAGAAAATGTTTCATCTCACCTACGTCCTTTACTTGAAAACTTAGGTTTAGTGCCCTTTTATTATGATCAATCTCTACTGGATCGTCACCAGTGAGAACAATGTCATCCACATATACTGCAAGTATTACTATTTTTCCATTCAGATGTTTAAAAAACAGAGTGTAATCGCTTTGTCCTTGCATGTAGCCTTGTGTTTTGAAGGCTTGAGTAAACCTCTCAAACCAGGATCGAGGAGATTACTTCAACTCGTACAATGACTTCCTTAGTTTGCATACTTGGATGGCTTGTTTTCCAAAAAATCCTGGAAATGACTACATATACACATCTTCTTTCAAATCACCATTCGAGAAAGCATTTTTTTATATCCATCCAGTGCAGCAGCCAATCATGATTAGCAGCTACAGAAAATAATATTCTTATCATACTCAATTTGGTCGTAGGTGCAAACGTTTCCTTATAATCCATGCCATATACTTGTGAGAAACCCTTAGACACAACTCTTGCTTTGTACTTGTACAGGCTTCCATCTGCTTTATATTTTTAGGTAAACACCAACTTACATCCAACAACTTTCTTTCCTTTAGGTAAGTTAACCATTCCCAAGTATCTTTCCCTTCCAGGGCTTTCATCTCTTCCATTACAGCATGTCTCCATTCAAGAGTGGACAGAGCTTCATCTATGTTGTTTGGAACCCTGATATTGTCAAGATGAGAGACAAAGGCACCATATTTTGGAGTGAAGGCCTGATATGAAACAAAACTCTCAATGATATGCCTTGTACATATCCTGCGTTGTTCCTACCTATCTACATTTACTGCAATTGGCAAGTCAAGGTCACTCTGTTCCTGCCTATCTTCACTTACTTGTTGTATTCATTTGGATCCACCTCAGGTTCCTGCCTATCTCCCCTGAGTTAGTGTTCTCCTCATCTTTAAGAAATATCTCACTGTTAGGTTCCTTAAGGGTATGGAATGCTTCAAAGAAGAACTCAAGTTCTGTTTCTGGTTCAATGTCCGTTTGGGTTTGAGATTCATTCAAATTCTCCCCCTGAACGAAGGATGAGGAATAGAACCTATAATATTCATGGAAAGTAGACATCACAAGTTATAAAGGTGCGTTTAGATTGAGGATTATAACATTTTTACCCTTTTAGGGGCCCGAGTACACCAGGAACATACAACGAACAGTTTCAAGATCAAGTTTGTGAGTGTTGGGGAGGTGGACATAGGTAGTGCAGCTAAACACTCGGAGAGGTAGGGTATTTTATAGATAGGGAAGGTTGTAATGGTTATGGAAGACTTGCAAGGGCATCTTGTACGAAAGGGGTTTACTAGGCATTCGGATAATGAGTAATATAGCTGTAAGAACTACATCATCCCAATGAAAGGTTGGAACATTGCTACTCAACAAGAGTGCTTGAGCTGTCTCTATGATGTGGCGATTTTTCCTTTCAGCAATCCCATTTTGCTGGGGACTATAAGAATAAGTAATTTTATGGACAATTCCAAAATCCTTCAAAAAATTGGAAACAAAGGTATTAAAATATTCAAGGCCATTATCTGTATGAAAGATTTGAATGGGAGTTTGAAATTGAGTATGAATCTTGTGATAGAAGTCAATGAAAGTCTGGTAAACTTCAGTTTTATCCTTTAAGAGGTACACCTAGCTAACCTGGGTGTGGTCATCAATGAAAATGATGAACCATTTTGAGTGCGTGTGATTGGAGGTACGGGTGGTCCCCATAAATCACTATGTATAGTGGTGAATGGTTTGGATGCACGATATGGGATGCTAGGAAATGACGTATGATGATGTTTTGCTTGCTCACAAGAATTGAAAAAAACTTCAGAGGAATCTTTATTTGAGCAAATAGAGGGAAACATTTAGTCATATAATGAAAATTAGGAGGTCCTAACTGCTTATGCCATAACTCCAATTCACTAGTCCTAGGGATAAACACTTTATTACAAGATTGAACACAGTGATCAACACAATCATCAAGGTAACAGAGCCCATCAAACTCATTCGCAACGTCAATCGTCGTCCACATGAGTAGATCCTGAAAAATACCACAAGTAGCAAAGAGGTTAGCATGGCATCATTCTTCTCTCGCCAGTTGACTGAAGTATAATAAATTGTACTTTAAGTTGGGAACATGAAGGACAAAATTCAGAGTAAGAGTACGAGAGACTTTAATTCGTCCGATGCCAGTAACAAGGGAATTAGATGCATCAGCAATTCTTATGGTGAGTGTAGTTTTGGCAGGAGTGTAAGTGGGGAATAATGAAATATCATTAGTATATGATCGAATGCTCTGGAATCTATTATCCAACAATTTCCAGAACTCATACCTTTAATAGAAGCCAATGGTTGGGGAAAATTACCTCTTTTCATAACAGTAGCAATAGGCTTCTTTCCAGTGCCGTGAGTCATTCAAGTATTGGACTTAGTGGATCTTCTGGGCATCCCAAAGGTGGAGAGGCTGGTTCATCGGAGTGTGAAGTCTCTGTTACATACCCACAGCTTCGCGCCTTTTTGGGTTTCCAATCTAGTGGCTTACCATGAAGGTCCCAGCAACTATCTTTGGTGTGATCGGCTTTCTTGCAATGGTCACAGGTGGGTCATTTGTTTCACTAGTATGTAGAACGAACAGCTATAGTAGATGCTTCAAAGCAGTACTGCGAGGTAACAAATCCTCTTTCAGCATCACCTTCTTGTGGGATTCTCCTCTTTGCAGAATGGCAAAGGCCTCTCGAATAGAGGATAAAGGGTCTTAGCTTAGAATACGACTATGAATATCATCAAAGGAGGCATTAAAACCTGAAAGAAGCTCAAAGTGGCATTCCTTTTCAATTTTTTTCTTGTTAGTGGCTGCATGAGAGGCACAACATTGATCTGCTTCACTAATCAGATCCAGTTCCTGTCATAAAATGTTTTTCAAGATAATAAGCGTTTACCGAATAGGTACCTTGTTTTAGGTCCCACAACCTGTTTTTATGTCAAATATTTGAGACACATTTTCTCCATCACTGTATGCCTCTCTCACGGCCTCCCATATGTCACGGGCAAAAGGCAAGTACATAAAACTCATTTTAAGTGAGGGCAGCATCACATTCACAATCCAGGAGGAGACCATTGCGTTTTCAGACCTCCAGACCTTTAGCCCCTTGATGTCGGACGGATGAAAGATGAGTTTTCTCACTGATGATGAGCTCCAATTTGCCGCCACCATCAAGGACGAGCCGTATGGATTGGGCGCATTCCCTGTAGTTGACGTCGAATAGCCTCTCCGGCACGATAAGCACTCTTGAGCTCTCAAGTCCCGCAGCAGCAAGGTGCGAAGTGCTATTATTGACAGAACCTCCACTTGTCAACAAACTTATGATGGTGTGTAACTCAGGCCAAGGGTTTGACCTCTTATCACTATTAGAAGAACTATCCATCTACATCTCCAACACATCATCCTCTCTACGCTCTGTAACCATGAAGAATGACTGTAATATCCGCATTTTTGTAGCTTGAACTAAAGGCTAGATCGGTAAATGATGTGATAATCTAAGACCCATAAATAAGGAAAAATATAGAGAAAAATGCCTAAAGGAAAGAAATATTATAATTAACTAAGTCAAGGTCTTGGGAAGTCTAAGTGGAAATGACTAAGGGTAAAATGGTCATTTGGCCTACATAATAAGGGCAAAATGGTCATTTCAACTAAAAGATCTAAGGCTCAAAGTGTCATCAAATAATAAGGACATTTTGGTAATTTGGTCAAAAGTCAACCCAAAAGTCAAAGTTGACCAAAAAGTCAAAGGTGACAAAAAATATCAAAAGTCAACCAAGGGTAAGGTTGGAATTAAGAAAGATTAGGAAGAGTGATGGCATTTTGGAAATAATGGCAAAAGTAGAAAATGTAGTGGCATTTTTGTAAATAAGTGGTAAATAAAGGATTTCGGAGCTAAGGACGACTGAGAAATAATTATTTGAGGTAGCAGAAGTCCTCAAATGCCAGAGACCCGAACTAAGAAAAGTTTAGTTGGGTTTTAAAGTAATTAATAAAATTATTACCCGGTATCCGATGCGGGCAGTTTCACTGAACGGAGAGCAACAGTGCCCGAAAAGCCCGAAAAAGTATTTTCTTAGAAAATTAATTACGGAAAATCCAGGAAGAATTTTGAGGAACGGACAAGAGCTTGAGAATCAGTGAAAAATATAGAATTTTTCCATGTCCTTAAGTCAAATTGGCCGTCGGAAGCCGTTTTACGGTGTTGCGCGCAAATCGAGGAATCCTGACGAATTACGAGGGAAACCCGGAGATGCTATGGACTAGGACATGATGCCACCTAGGCAAGGAGGCCTAGTGAATGGTGCCACGTGAAAGATAAAGTCTCCGGAAAAGTAAAAATGTAGTTACCCGCGTAAAGGGTACTTTACGGAAATGCGTGCCACCGGATCATTTAACTGGACTGGGCAAGGGCCCAGCCAACAAAAGCTGACGCCTAGGGGTCTGGAAAAGTGCTTTTTGCAGCTAGGAGGAGATAGGGTGATGTGGCTCATTATGGATCAAGTATTTTCTACTTGGTCCCCAAGTTTGAAAAAGCCACCACATAATGTGTAAGGGACCACATTAAGCTAGGAAAACTCTCTCTTCCTCTCCCATTTCTCACGCCCACTCCCTCTCTCTCTTACCTTCAGATTTTCTCCTCCTTCTCTCTAAAAAGTCACTCCCTCCCAAAGCAAGAAGAAGAGCTCCAAGCTTCCATAGTTCTAGGTAAAGGTTTCTAACAACCTAATCTCCCTCTTTTCTTGAGTTTGCTACTACTACTACCTTCTTTTGAGATATTCCTTGAGTGAGCCTTTCCTTTTGAGGATGATGGCTAGGACCTCAAGAAGATGAGAATGGAAAGAAGAAGGTTTTAAAAGTGGTATATGGTTGCAAACTCTTCCTTGAGGGGTAAAGGATAACTTGTTGGTTGTTGTTGTTGTTTTAAGTTGTTGTAAAGGTTTTTGGAAAGCTCATTATTATGGGGAGGTGCTGCCCAAATTTCTTTTTGTTTAAGGGAAGGTGGTTTTGAGTAGATCAAAGTTAAGAAAAAGGGTTTTTGGAAGCAAGGAAACACATGGTTTCATGAGCCAAGTTGAAAAATCCTTCCTTTCCTTATTTTTGCTATTTTCGTACAAGTTAAAGAAAAAAATAGAAAGGCTGTATTTTTGAGCATTTTGATGGCTCCATTGGCTTCAAAATGATGTTTTGTGTAGGGTAAAGCTATAGGATGGATTTTTGAAGCTTTAAAGGCCATAAAAATCAAGTCTTGAACTTTTAGGCCTCTTGAAAAACCTACAAAAGGTTTCATGCG
>JANTPZ010136616.1:0-10273 GCA_025593235.1 Vachellia pachyceras
TTCATCTTAGCCCTTAGATCTAAGCTTAGTAACTAAGTATTAATCTCAACCATTAAACCCATTAAATGGTGAATTAATAAAGCAATATTTCCCCTCCTCCTTCAGCTCATTAGGACCAACTTTTTCAGCAGATTTTGGAGAGAGTGAGAAGCCATTGAAGCAAGAAGAAGAAGAGGAAAAAGCTTGGGAAAATCAAAGGTAGGAAGATACTACCTTATACTATGTACCAATCTCTTCCTTGTGATCTTCTCTTCACTTTCCATGGTTCCAAAATCTGATTTGATTCCTCTTTCTCAAGTTCCATAATCTAGGGTTCTTAAGAGAAAAGTGAGAAAGAGAGGGATTTAAAGCCATTTGTTGGTTGCTTCCTCTTATTGAAAGGAGCATCCTAATTGTTGGAGTTGTTTTTATGCTTCCTCTTATTGAAAGGAGCATTTTGATGTTGTTGTTGATGTTGTTGGAGTTGTTTTTATGACTTTGTAAATTTGGAAAATCATGATAAATTAGGGGTTATGCTGTCCAATTTTCCTCTTGATGTAGAAGAATTAGAATCAAGTTTTATCATGCATGAATGTAAGTTCGAAAGCAAGAATATGATGATAGAAGTTGAAAAACACATGTTGATGAATGTGTGTGTACTGTTTCGGCTGATCTGGAAGTGGGAAAAGATAATTTGTTTTGATGATTTTGATGCTTCCAATGGTTTTATAAGGCAAAATTGTGTGGGTATGCAAGTGTTCATGATTTGTAGATGCTTGTATATGAATTTGAAATTTTTGGAAGTTAAAGAGTAAGTGATGCGAAATTCATTTTCTGGAGGCAGTATATTTGTAACGTGGTTTTGTATGGTTAAATGTTATCCAATGACCATGAAAATTTCCAGAATTAAAGTAGACTTATCAATCTTCAATTTGATAGGTAATATGGGTTAATTGGATTTGTGTGCTGGGAAATATGAATTTTTGAAATTTAGGCACTAAATCTAGAACAAATCCTAGCACATCTGGATAAACTGAAAATTCTGGAATTCTGGGTACTTAAATGCCAATAGATAATATTTTTCTTGTAAAGAGGACTTAAAGAACTTCACATGGGAAGTTAAACCACCCCAATTGGATTTCTATATAATTAATTATGGTTTTTCAAAGTTTAGTTAACATGCTGACAACTTTTGGTTACCATGCGAATTTGAGAAAGAAAGTGACCCAATGTAGTTTGTAAGAACTCCAAGGGTGAAAGTAAGCCTTTAGGGTTAATGTAGCCCATTGGACATTCGTTTTTCATGACTCTAATAATTTCATTAATTATCTAGGGCCATAAAGTGACAAAGAAAAAGTTATGGTTAGAAGATCAAGGTACAAAAGGAGGAGGCAAAGTCTCAAAGGTAGTGAACTTACTTACTTGTATGTATGTGATGTTTATGTTATGCATCGATGTGCTGTATTGCTTTGATAGATTATGTGAAGCATGTATGAATGAATGAAGCTCTATTTTGATTTCACTATGGCCATAAGTACATTACACGAAACATTGAGCACGCAGCATTTTATTATGTGAACATGAGCCTATGTAAGGCAAGCATATCATGCACTAGTATTCATACTACATGCATTGTTTGTAATGTTTGCTACTGGGATTCCTCGAATCTCACCCTCCCCCACTAACAGTTTCTAGGTACAAGTGCATCAAAGGGTAAGGAGAAAGTTTATGAAGCTTGAGGCAAGGAATTTGAGATGATTTTCTTAATGAAACTATACTGTAATGTAATGTTATGTTGGGAAATTATGTATGACATGGAATATGTGATGTAAACCATGCATGTATGATTGGTATGTATTAGTTAAGAAACCCTAATTGCATGATTAAACATGTTTAAGAAAGGAGTGAAAGCTAGGGCTTTAAATGGAAAAGTTTGGAATTGGAAAACTTGGTTAAATGTTGAAGTCAAGTTAACCAAACCCCTATCTTTGACCTATCAGGAAATAGAGCAAATGAACTCCAAATGAGATGAAATTTTACAGAAAAATTGTTCACATTGCAAGCTTTTAAACAAGACAAACAACACTGGATTTGGAGTTTTCTAAAGAAAGATATAAAGTTCCAAATTTGGAAGAAAATCACTAAAAACTTGGGAAATAGAAAAATGACCAAATGAACAGTGCTTTTTCATGAATTAAACTGTATCATTTGGGAAGGAAAATGACTCAATGAGTTATTTTTCCCTTATAAAGGAACTTACAAGCTTCAAATAGGAATTGGAAGCACTCAATTTTTATTTTTGTCGAATTAGTTATGAATTTTCAAAGTTGGTCCAAAAAACAGTGAATAGTAACTTTCAAAAAGTTGAAAGTTTTCAAATTGAATCTTTTGGACCCTTTTAATCAATTTGAGGCTTTGAAAGCCGGAAGCTGAATGATACAGAAAGGCGGTACACTGTGCAGGAAAAGGAGATGACCACGGCGGTTCATTGTCTTCGTACCTAAGACATTACCTACTTGGGAGTAAATTCGTGATCAAGATGGATAATGTAGCCACCAGCTACTTCCAAACACAAAAGAAGCTTACTCCCAAACAGGCACGGTGGCAGGATTTCCTTGTTGAATTTGAGTACATCATGGATTATAAACCTGGCAAGGCAAATCTGGTAGCTGACGCCTTAAGCCGTAAAAGCACCCTTTCCAGTATCTATTGTCCTCAAAGTAATTTAAGAGAGCGCATTAAGGATGGGCTTAAGCATGATAAGATAGCCCAATCCATCCTAAACCTCGTTGAAGAAGGTAAGACTCGAAAGTTCTGGGTCGAGGATGGGATGCTCCTCACAAAAGGCCAACGGATCTATGTGCCTTCTGCGACACCTCTTATTTATTCCTCTTAGCTTCAATTATGATAAGTTGGAACCAATTAATGGCCTCAAACATCTTACATTGTGAAAAGGAACCAAAATGAAAACTTTCATTTTTAAGAAAGTTACTATTCACAATTTTTCTGGCCAAATTTGAAAATTCATAACTAATTCTAGAGAAATTGAAATCGAGTGGTTCCAACTTCTGTTTGAAGCTTACAAATTCCTTTATGAGGGAAAAATACTCATTTGAACAGTAACTAGTGAAATTGGTACAGATTCTTTCGTGAAAATGTACTGTTCATATGGTAATTTTTCATTTTTCCCAAGATTTTTCTGTGATTTTTCGTCAACTTTGAATAGTCATAACTTTCTGTACAAAATTCCAATTCCAGTGATCTTTGGCTCATTTTAAACCTTGCAATGTGAACTATTGTTTTATAAAATTTCAACTCATTTGAAGTTCAATTACTCTATTTCCTGACAGGGCAAACTAGGAAAAATGACCAACTTTTCTTCCAACACTTAGCCAAATTTTTACCCTTCTTATCTTCATAACCTATCATTTTGATTTCTACACCTTTCATAACCTCATTAATCCATGTAATTAGACATTATTAAAGCATATACTAGTTATCGTAAGTCCATGATACATACCCAAGTCATATTACATATTACATTACAACTTTAAACATTACAACATAAAGTACATAACATATTCCACAACATTTTATATCCACTTTGCTTCATGAATCATTCACTTCCTTCTTACCCTTGAGTATGCTTCCACCTAAAAATGGTTAGTGGGGGAGGGTGAGATTTTTGGAAATCCCAGCAGCAAAACTTTCTAACACACATTATAAAATTGCATGACAACTTTTAATATAAGTGTGAATTCATAAAAGTGCAACATGTAACAATGAAATGCATATGGCTATAGCAAACAACAACACATATTCACACTTTCAATCATCACAAATTTTCAAGAGCTTGTTCTTCCTTCTTGTGCTTGTTCATGGTGTCACCTCCTCTTCCTTTTGTAGCTTAGATAGGTCAGCCAAATGAGAGGGAAATGGAGGAAAATGGCCTTTTATAAAATTTCTCACAAAAGATGGAATGCTAGGATTTAACCTTAATTATTAAGTAAAAATCCAAGGGTCCATAATTAGCCACACCTCCACCATATGCTCATCTCTCATTGGCTACTTAAAAATATCATTATGGGCTGCACATGGGGTGAAAAAAATCTGTTGGGGACCTTGGTTACACTAACCAAACCGGTTACCATTCGGTTACTTCTACCGATTACAACTTCCACCGGTAAACATAACTTTATTTCGTAAATCATTTTCTACTTTTCTGGAGATGTTTTCTTCCTCATTTAATCTCCATAAGTCCCTCTTGAATATATTAAAATCATCATCCTCAAATTATCCCTTAATCCGGTCAAATTTAACAGGATTACTTTATCCTGTCTAAAACTCCTGAAAACGAGCAATTTTAGAATAAATCATTTTTAGGGCCTTATAATTTTCTTCATTTTTCATTTATATTTTAGCCCTTCTCTTTTCCCAAAAACACCTTTTAATTGTCCCAAATTAATTTTTGAAATAAATTATTTTTTTGGGGATTTTTCGGGCCTTTTTCCTTATTTTTGGGAAAATCGTCTTAATCGTACTTTGGGCGATAATTTTGTAAAATACTATAAAATTCACTGAATTTTTCTAGACTCTGGTTTTTTTTGGTCTTAGAGAACTCCTGATACCTTAAATAAATATCTTCAGTCATCAAATCTTTAAAATTCCATAATTCATCATCCAGACCGAATTTCAACAATCGGTTGAATATCTGGTAATCAGTGAGTTCTACTTTATCTTTGGGCATCTGTTAATTTTTCTGATTTTGGTCAACTGTTTGACTTTGCATTTGACTTTGACTTTGTCAAATGACCAAAATGCCCTTACAATTTCTCTTAATGACTAAAATGCCCTTTCACAGTCTAACTTTTCATAATTTCCCATTTTTCCCTTAACCTTTTGGCCCTTAATCTTTTGGTTTCTGACTCTTGAGGCAACTTCCCAGGGAGTCACCCATCATAAAACTTCCCTAGGGTAAGCACTCTTAACTTTACTATTCCTTCCGGCTTTTATCCACCAGGCCAAATCTGATTCTGCGACTTACGGTTCAGCAGCATCAACTTTTTCCGTACTTTCTATCCGTGGCCTCTAACTTGACTTTTGATTACTGGTTTAGCCCTTTTTATCCAATGACCATATTGCCCTTGGTCTTTATACTTAATAACATTTATGTCCATGGCTTACATTCTTAGAAATATCAATGCCTTAGGACTAATCTGACCAGGGTCTCTTAATTCCACTGGCATCTCCTTTTTCTGTACTTTTATTTCTAGGCCTTGTCTTATGTTATAACTATCGATTTGGCCTCTATGTCGGCTTACAGAAAAGGGTGGATATTACATTTCTTCCCCCCTTAAAATAAATTTCATCCTCGAATTTACATATTTGAGTCATCTTTCTTATGTTTTTTTACATACTTTCTCTGACGCAAGTCCTTGCCAGAATACTTTTATAATTTCCTATTGTAAGATCTTCCTTTCCATATAGGAAATAGGAAATTTCTGGCACCATGACTCAGGCTTGGGGGTAAACTAATCCATAACTATCCTTTCATCTTTAAACATTCTATATATCTCTTTGGCTAAGCTTATTTAGCCTTGAAGATTGACATAATCTTCATTATTGGAGATATCCTCAAAGATATTTAACCTCCAACCTCAACTATAGCGGTCATCTTTTGTTATTGGCATGAATTAATTTCATATTTATAACATCTCTTGAGCTTTATATTCTAAGGCATTCTGTGATTATCTCGAACTCATGCCAACATCTCTCTTTACTAGA
The DNA here is from genome assembly GCA_025593235.1 of Vachellia pachyceras. Lineage (NCBI taxonomy): Eukaryota > Viridiplantae > Streptophyta > Magnoliopsida > Fabales > Fabaceae > Vachellia > Vachellia pachyceras. The sequence goes on from JANTPZ010136616.1 coordinate 5,764, forward strand.
GCTTCTTAATTTTCATTATTCAACCATTACTTTTGAAAAATATCATTTCTGAGGCAATATTACTTATTGCCTAAATTTCAATGGTCACTTTATCTAGTCAGCCTCATTCTTTGCGGATGTTTACTTTTTGCAATCCTGTTTTTTCTTTACTTTTAACTCACCCTTGAGTCTCTTCTTTTAATACATGGTGAGTTTGTATAATTTCTATGGTTCTTTGTCTTTCTTCCTTTCTTAACTCATACTTATAGCATCATAGCAGGCTTTAGGAAGACATAATACTCCTTTGAGTTATCATATTCCTTTCTCAACTTTAGCACTCTAATAGGGAACTTTTAAAATTTCTTACTTCCCTTAGTTCTCTTGTGCTTTCATAATTCAGAGAAATTTTTACTTTACCTTCTAGTTCTCATATTACTTAACTAGCCTCGTGATCAATTACTCACACTTATACTGGAGGCTTTAAGCTTCAATCTTTGAAGCTTCCTGATGTCCTTCACTTCTTGACTTATCTTTCTCTTTAATTGGCCTGATTATCACTTATTCAGGACTTACAATTTTAATCTTTACTTTCATTACATTCTTGCCTGGGGAATTGGGAATGGCTCATCTTAATTGACAGTCAGCTATCTATAGAAATAATCAAGGGTACTCTCTCTGTACTAGCTAACCATCATGATGACGCCTTCATATCTTAATCTCAGCCCCTGGTCATTTCATTCTCATGTCCTAAAGAGCATCATAACACTTGTGGCTCTGAGCCATAAAGGCTCTCTGCTTGCTTTAACTGGGTCTGCAGACCTTAAGAGCTCTATTGCTCTTCTGGAGGTATATCGCCTCTTCTTATCTCTAGAATTTCTGATACTAGAGCCACTGTACTCTTTGGAATTTTTAGACCATCGAGCATAAGTTAATGTTAAGTTGTCTATCCTCAGTGGTAGCTAGTCTGATAATTCCCCAAGATTAATCTTAAAAGCCGACATGTCTCTTAAGCTTTGCTCATTCCTCTTTTCCTTTTGCACTTCACTAGAACATTCTCTTTTCCTTTCATGCCTCTTAACTTATATTTCTCATGCCACATTTCTTTTACTATACAACTTGACTTCTCAAGCATCGATTCATTTAGTGTCTGTTCTATGGCCACCTGCTATATTTTAGGATTCAACAATCCTTACTACTTCCTTTCTAATCATTACCATGATGTCGCAGAGAGAGGACTTGCATTCTGTTCATATTACTGATTTATCTAGTACCCAATTATTCAAGGGATTCTACCCTTGACTGCTATTAACTTACTTTCTCTCTTTTCTATTGGAAATGGCTTATTCCATATGCCTTACTTTTACTGCTTTCTTTCTTTTGTGGGACAACATGAGAAGCTCACAATGGTTTCCCATTGCAGTTCTATCTGATTCCTGTCTATCAGGAATATTCTTCTCCCTGTCTATCAGGAAGTAGCTTGCCTTGTGCTAGGGCAATTAGTCCCACATATCCTTGTCTATCAAGGATTTACCTTTCTTCCTATCTATCAGGAAGTGGGTCGCCTAATTGTGGTGACTTTAATTATTATACGCCTAACTGCGGCGTTGGCACAGGAAAATCACCAACCCAAACTTTAGAGAGATACTTTTTAGCTAAAACATTTTCTGGTATGCTTTCTGTTGGGTACTTCCTCTCCTCATCATATCGCAACATACCTTATCCAAATCAGGGTACCTTTCTTAACTTGCTTAATTTTATAGCAGTGGCATTTATTGTTGAGACTTCATTTTTCATTCACATACTTAGCCTGAGAATCACACCCTTTTTTGCGATGCCTAAAAACATAGTGAAATATCACTAGTTCAAGTCTCATTGCCTAAGGCATCTTTAAGTTCTACATGATTTGCCTTTACTATTCTCGGGTGTGACATATCACTTCTTTTTCTATTTCTCATCATCTATACCATTATGACGGCTACCTGACTTTCCATTTGGTAGCTCTTAAGATTCTTTGACTAATTCATCTATGGTCATTTCAACTTTACAATTTATTCTTGAAGGAACCTTTTATCATATAAAGATTTAAGCCTATATACTAGCAGATAATTCATCAAAATGTCCTCAAACTCCACTGCTAGTACTATGCCTTTATTACTGCTGAACTTGGGCTATCTTAAGTTGGGAAGTCTATTGTGGCTACTAAAACTGCTGCTGCTGTGGCACTGTGTCTATCATAGTCTATCGGCTTACTCTTAATAATCATAAAGCCTTCAGCAGCTCTAGCACTTTTGATACTGTCTACTTTCTAATTTCTTTAGAAAATTAACCACAACTTATTCAGCATCTACCCAACTCATTCTCATACTTTACTTTCATAATTTATAGCCCAAAACAGCACTTTTGTATCATAACTATACCTCAACTATTCTTACCTTATACCTTTATTTACCTCTAGCATTAGAATTACTAGACAGGATTCCATTACTATACCTATCCTGTCTCTTTGCTTCTGTAACTCTTTAAACTTTTGAACGATTCTAATGTATATAACTTTATCTCTGATAACATGTATTTTGTCCAGCATAAGATCATAACCTAGCTTATTAATAGCTTAGGATGTCTAATAACCTCAAATGTTGCTGGACTATCAGAGATTCTTTCCTTGATCATCTCCTCTATCTCATTCCTGGAGGTAAAACTCAATTTCATTTAGCATCTTCTTCCTCACAGCAGGCTTTGGAGGAATATAATATCTATTTTCAACCATGATTATTTCCTCAGAGGTTTCATTAAATTCTTTAGCTTCTACTTAACTCATTTGAGTCTCTATACTCGAAGTAAACTAATCCTCTTTTCGAGTTTCTTTAATTTCATCCTTTATATTACTGAGGACCTGAGTGTTTTCACATCTGTCTAATTGTAACTAACTCAATATTTCCCAATTTCTGAGGTTCTACATTAGCTTTCGCTCTTTTATCATGATCATAGCCACCTGTGTTACCTCTCTATTTTAAAACATCGGCAACTACCTTTACTTTGCTCGGCTGATACTTATTCAGTAGTCGTAGTCCTTGAGCAATTCCGTCCCACGTCACTGTCTCAAGTTCAGCTCTTCTAATTTTTATAAGTATTTGAGACCTTTATAATCATAGTGCAGCTTGATAGCTACTCCATATAACTAGTGCCTCCATATCTTTAAAGTATAAACTATCGTTGCCAGCTCTAAATCATATGTATAAATATTCTTGTCATTTTATAGAAAAAGACTGGTTCTTTCTAATGAGCTTAATTGGCAGCAAGGCAATCCGAGAGAAGTTTTATATAAAATATCTATAATAATTTGCTAGGCTCAGAAAGCTCTTGACTTTGGTTATGGTCCTAGGCAGATTTGATCTCAGTAAAGCCTTTACTCGGCGTAGTCCACTGCGACCCATTCCTGAGAGATCACGTGCCCAAGGAATTTTACTTCTCTTACTGTCCTAGGCCGGTTCGATCTCAGTACTACCTTTACTCGGCACGGTCCGCAGCAACTTCTCCTTGAGTGATCACCTATCCTAGGAATTTCACCTTTAATAACTAGAAATTACTGAGCTTATTATAAAAATTTTTCTTTCAAAACAATTTTACAAAAATTCTCGGATGCCCTTTTTATATTCCTTTAAAGATCTAGAGCACACTATGGTATCATTTATATGACTACGACAAATTATAAGGCCCTAAAAATGCTTTATTATAAAACTGCTTGTTTTCAGAAGTTTTCGGCAGGATAAAATAATCCTGTTAATTTTGGATGGATTAAGGGATAATCTGAGGATGATGATTTTAATATATTCAAGAGGGAATTATGGAGATTAAATGAGGAAGGAAACATCTCCAGAAAAGTAGAAAAAGATTTATTGGAATTAAGTTACTTTTACCAGTGAAAGTCGTAATCGGTAGAAGTAACCGAATGAAATTTGGTTCGGTTAGTGTAACCAAACCCAAGCAGATTTTTCTTCACCATGTGCAGCCATCATTACCTACTTTTAAGTGGCTAAAGATACCATAGTGTGCTCCAGATCTTTAAAGGATTGGTTTGTCGTTGTCTTATAAATGATACTATAGGGCACTCCAGATCTTCAAAAGGAATATAAAAAGGGCATCCGAGAATTTTTATAAAATTGTTTGGAAAGAAAAATTTTTATTCTAAGCTCAGTAAGTTCTAGTTATTAAAGGTGAAATTCCTAGGATAGGTGATCACTCAGGAAGAAGTCGCTGCGTGTGACACTCCTTAACTTACCCCTTAGCTTCATTACTTAGCGAATTAGAATCAAAAAGGAAGCCTCATTATGATCAAAGGGTTCAAAAGTTTCAATTTGAAAACTTTCAAGTTTGTGAAAGTTACTATTCACTGGTTTTAGGACCAACTTTGAAAATTCATAACTAATTGTAGAAAAATCGAAATTGAGTGCTTCCAATTTCTATTTGAAGCTTGTAAGTTCCTTTACAAGGGAAAAATACTCCTTGAGTCATTTACTTGTCCAAATGACAC
>JANTPZ010136618.1:0-13907 GCA_025593235.1 Vachellia pachyceras
AAGACGCCATGTTCAAGCATGAAGAAGAAGGAGAAGAGCTCTTGAAAATCCAAGGTAAGAGGAGATTCCACCTAAAGCTATACATGAAATTCTTCCTTGTAACCTCCTCTACAACTTCCATTGATTGGAATTTTGATTTGGTCTCTCTTTCTCAATTTTGGATACTTAGGGTTCTTGAGAGCAAAGTGAGAAAGAGAGGGATTTAGAGCAATTGATTGGTTGTAAAAGTCTCCTTGTGTTGTAAGGAGCCTTTTGATATATATATTGTGGTTGTTGGAACTTGTTCTTGAATTTTGTAAAATTTGGGATGATGAACTTTTAAGGGGAGATGCTGACCAAATTTTTATTTAACATGGGAAAGTTAAATTCAATCTTTACCATGCATAAAGATGAGTTTGAAAACAAGAATATGATGATATAAGTGTTAAAAATTGGAAAATCATGTTAATAGTATTTATGGGTATGTCTCTACCAAGTCTGGAAATTGGGGAAGGAATGTTGTTTCGATGATTTTGATGCTTCCAATGGCTTTAGAAGGCAAAATTGTGCATGAAGAAGTTTTGGGAAGCATTGGAAATCATTTAGAAAAATTTTGAAATTTTACTGGTCTTGAAAAGAGCAAGAGAAAGGAACTTGCGTTTTTGTAATTCTCTTGTCTTGTTGATGGCTTGAGAATAATGATTATGTTTTTGTGTAATATTTAGGGAGTTTAAATACCAAAGAAATCATTGGAAAAGATTGACAAGAGAGCTTCGAATTCAAGGGGGAATTAAGAGGATAAGGTAGCAATGCTCCTACCTTTGACATCTACTTTGCATTGATTATATATATGTGTTAAATGCCATGTTTGTTGTATGAAACTTTGATTGTGTGAAAGCATGATTATTGTTATGCAATGATTGCCTTGGCTTGATGAATACATTATTGATTGTTCTTGTAACATGGCGTACCTGTTTTGATTTAATAATCATGCATGTAGATGTATTATTAGAGTGTTTGTTACTGGGATTTCTTTGAAATCTCACCCTACCTAACTAACCATTTTAGGTACAAGCACAAGCAAGGGTAATAGCAAGATTTATGGTGATTGAAGGTGGCACATTATGATCTTGCTTATAGAAATTATGATGTTTGAAGATTATGTTAAGGATTTTTGTAATTGTGTAAACTAAACTACTACATGTATGATAGCTAAGGAGTGGTGAAAGCATGCTTTAAGTATTCCTAATTGATTGATTAATCATGATCAAATGAGGTTTAGAAATGAGCATGCCTAAAGGAAGGAATTTCAAATGGTCATTTTTCTTGAAAGAAAGTTAATAAGCTTAACCAAGTCAGCAACTTTGGGTTGATGTGAAATTAGACAGATGAACTCCAAATGAGATGAAATTCTTCAGAAATATAGTTCATGATACAAGCTTTAAAATGAGCTAAAGAACACTACATTTGGAGCTTTTTAAAAAAAGTTATGATGTTCCAAAGTTGGAAGAAAATCACAGAAAAACCAGGAGAAAATGAAAAATTACCAAATGAAGAGTACATCTTTGCGAAATAAACTGTTTCAGTTGGGCAAGTTAATAACCCAATGAGTATTTTTCGCATGTAGAGGAACTTTTAAGCTTCAAATAGAATTGGAAGCACTCAATTTTGATTTTTTTAGAATTAGTTATGAATTTTTGAAGTTGGCCTAAAAATCTGTGAATAGTGAAGTGAATAGTAACCCTAAACTTGAAAATTTTATCTTCCACACTTTGGTTACTTGAAGTCACTAAAGGTCTAAAGGTGCTTCCAGGCAGATATAAAATGAAGCTAAAGGCAAGGTTAAGAGTGTTACATCCATCTCCAGCCATTTTACATGAACCAAACAAGCAGAAAAAGAGGAGCAAAGTGACACCATTGTTGGAGCAAAGAAGAGGGAAAAGCTTGGTGGAAAATCAAGGTAAGTAAGAGACACACCTTGTGATATATACCAATATCTTCCTTGCAACTTCCTCTTCCTCTTCCATAGTTTGATAATCTGATTTGACCTCTCTTTTTCAAGTTTCATAACCTAGGGTTCTTGAGAGAAAAGTGAGAAAGAATTTAAAGTCATCTATTGGTTGCAAATGTCTCCTCTTGTTGAAAGGAGCATATTGATGTTGTTGTTGATGTTGATTGAGTTGTTTTCATGATTTTGTAAAATTTGGAAAATCATGATAAAATAGGGGAGGTGTTGTCTAATTTTCCACTTGATATAGGAAAGTTAAAATCATGTTTCCCATGCATGAATGAGAGTTTGGAAATAAGAATCAAGTGGTATAAGTATTGTAAGTTGAAAAATCCATATTTTTTAATATGTGTGCACTGTTTCGGCCTGACCTGGAACCTGAAGAAGATGAATTGTTTTGATGATTTTGATGCTTCCAATGGATCCAAAATGAGTTTTTGTGTAGGATAAAAGTGGTTCCAAGTTTATGGAAGCTTTAAAAAAAGTTAGAGACAAGTTTGATGTTCTAGGACTTAGAAAATATAAGGGGATGATTAAGGGACTTTTACATTGTTTCTTACCTTGGAAATGGCATATGTTTGATGGCCATTAAATTGTCCACTGTGTAGGCAAAGAGTTTGTTCAAGAGGGTGACTTTCCATGTGTTCAAGAGAGGTTCCAAAGTAAAGAAGAATTAAGAAACAAAGGTAGTAAAGATTTCTAACTTTACCTAACAATGTTGTGAAATTATTCTAATAATGTGCATGACTTTATGACATTGTGGAAACGTGTTTATGAGTGATATTATGCTACGGCCATATGCATTGATATGTGCTTGGTGTTGATGCCTTATTTTGATGATAACAAAATGATTTCAAAAATTATAAAGCTTAAATCGTTGATGATTAAGTGTTTTTAGTGAAACACTCGAGTTCTGTCAAGTTTATATGGAAGTATTGAAGAATACTCGAGTATCAATGGTTTTCATAAGGTTTAAATCAATACTTTCAAGTAACACTTGAGTTTTTTGTTGAAAGTGTTGACAATACTCGAATTCTTGTTTTCAATACTCGAGTATTGGAGGTTAAAAATGTTTCTGAAATCCAACACTCTAAATGAAAACTCAAGTATTGAGATGAAGTATTGCAAACACTCGAGTGATAATTCTGAATACTTGAGTATTAATGTTAAAATGTGTTTTGAAAGAATACTCCCATGTGAAACTCGAGTATTAGTGTTGAGATATTGGTAATACTTGAGTATTGTGTTGCAATACTCGAGTATCGGGCTTTATTTTTCAAAAGGATATTCAACACTTGAAGCAGAACACTCGAGTTACAAATGGAAGTATTGACAACACTCGAGTATTGAGGTTGAATACTCGAGTATTGAGTCAAAACACTTGAACTTGAAGTGGAACCTCGAGTTGTGGAGGAAGTGTTGACAACACTCGAGTATCAGGCAAAAGTTTTCAATTGAAAGACAACACTTCAAGCACAACACTCGAGTATCAGGTGAAAGTGTTGACAACACTCGAGTACTGATTTTTGAATACTCGAGTATCGAGCGCCATTTTCTCAAAAACTCAACACTTGCATCTAAACACTCGAGTAAAGGCAGAAAAGTGACAACACTCGAGTATTATGTTTTTAACACTCGAGTATTGTGAGATTTCAAATTATTTCACTTCTAGTTTTTTTTCTGAACACTCGAGTATCAACTAAAAGTATTTTCAACACTCGAGTACACTCATTTCAACACTTGAGTATTCACAATGAATTTCAAATTCTTTTGCAATACTCTCAGTGAACACTCGAGCAACTTCAAAAGTGTTTTCAAACTCGAGCATTGACAGAAAACACTTGAGTATTATTTCACAAAATTCAAAATACTTGACTAACACTCAAGTATTATGATCAAGCACTCGAGTATATTTTCTCAACGGCTATTTTCTCTCTCTGACAGCTTTTCACCTACTCCGTATCTTTCCTTATTCGTGTCTAACAACGTTTGAAGTTCACCTGCCCTTATAAATGCAGAAATGCAGGATCATAGGAAGAGAAAAACAATGTACCCTCAGAAAAATGGTATGATTCAAAGCCTTCGTCGTTCACGCTACTCAGAAAGCATTAATTACAGCATTAATGTCGAAGATGAAGAGTTGGTGGATGAGAGTAACGGACAATAAACTCTATCTAACTGTAACTTCATTTCTCTCATCTATAAAAGCTCCAAGCATTCATTACAGAAACAATAATCATCTTCACGAGCATTAAAGAATTCATTTGTCTCTCTGTAAAGTTATTCAATTCTTATTCCAAACTTCATTGATTGCTATCTACTCTTTGTGAGAGTTTCCTTGAGCAATAATTTCTATAAATCTGAAAGATATTTCAAGGTTGGGACCTTGAATTTATTGGGTTGAAATTTGGTCAGAAAGCAAAAGAAAAACAGAGAGTGTGGGACTCTGTTTCATTACGTGTTGTAAGGGGGGGTGAGAATCTTCATTGTAAAGGTTGGTGTGCCTGATTCATTGAGATTAGTGGATTACAAAGCTCAGAGGTGCTCTGAGGACTGGACGTAGGTCAGAAGGGGCGAACCAGGATAATTCTCTTGTTAATCTTCTCCTTTATCTCTCGGTGACATAGCTTTAAATTTGATTTTAATTTCAAATTTTTAATCTGACCAATTCACCCCCTCTTGGTCTTATCCTGCACTAACACTTGGTACACATTTTGCTTTGTTATACATTAATTCATGAACTTAAAGCATGTCATGCTAATTTTCCATTTATGTTGTAAGCTTTGCTATTGGGATTTTCAAAAATCTCACCCTCCCCCACTAACCATTTCTAGGTACAAGTTCATCAAAGGGTAAGGAGAAAGTTATGAAGCTTGAAGCATGGAATTTGATGGTTAATGAAACTATGTTGTAATATCATGTTATTTTGGGAATTATGTATGGCATGTAATATGTGATGTAAACATGTGCATGTATGGTTTGTATATGTTAGTTAAGGAACCCATAATTGCATGATTAAACATGGTTAGAGAGGATTAGAAGTTAGGGTTTCAAATGGCGAAGTTTGAAATTGAAAAAATTGGTTAAATGTTGAAGTTAAGATAACCAAACCCCTAAATTTTACCAAAACAAAATTTACCAAAAAATAGAGAAAATGAACTCCAAATGAGTTCAAATTTTACCAAAAAATATTTCCTATTGAAAGCTTTAAAACAAGCCAAAGAACACTGAATTTGGAGTTTTGTACAGAAATTTATGAAGTTCCAAAGTTTGAAGAAAATCACTGAAAAACCTGGGAAATAGAAAAATGACCAAATGAACAGTACTTTTTCACGAATTAAACTGTATCATTTGGACAAGATAATGACTCAATGAGTATTTTTCACTTATAAAGGAACTTACAAGCTTCAAATAGAAATTTGAAGCACTCAATTTTGATTTTTCTCAAATTAGTTATGAATTTTCAAAGTTTGTCCAAAAACCAGTGAATAGTAAATTTCAAAAAGTTGAAAGTTTTCAAATTAAACCATTTGGAATTTTTTATCAAATTGAGGCTTCCCACTGATTCCAAATAAATATATAATAAAGCTAAGGGTAAAGTTAAGGTATGTCACAAATTGCTTCTCTGCAGCGCATACTGGATGCTAACACCCGAGGACTCTAGGAGTACACCACTCTACATTGATGAGGTTCTCAGTTAGCATATATCCAGATGGGCTAGAGAGGCATATGAGTTGGATCAGATTGTCTATAACCCGTAAGCCTGGTAGAGATGCCGGTACCAAAAATGGAAGAGAACTCGAATACACTTCATCTGGATCTAGATCTACTATGATAGTATCATCTTGAGGTTTAAGTGAGATGCAAAGGCAACCAAAGGATCAAAGTTTAAACTATAGAGTTTGTCTAGAGGAGATAGTTTACGGGCAACCCAAATGCCTCAAATTGATTTTGCTGAGTGTATCTTGGAATTGAATACCCATGAATTACAGAACTACATTTCTCCTCAAGGATAAAGATTTTATTTAATCGAATAGAAAGGGTCAGAGAGACCCTCGAGCTTGATTAGCTGCAGAAGGTGCAGCAGGGATATATATAGTTTCTCCTCAGTTGAAGTTGAAGTTAAAAAGTCCCTTAGTGATATTCCAATAGTCAGGGAGTTCCTAGAAAAGTTTCCAGAGGGGATTAGTGGACTGCCCCCAGAGAGCTAGGTGGTGTTCGCCATTGATCTAGTACTAGGAACATACCCGATACAAAAGACTCCGTACAGTATGGCTCCATGTGAGATGAAGGACTAAAGAAGTAGATGGAAGAGCTTCTTGAGAAGGGTTTCATTAAACCAGTGTATCACCTTAGGAAGCCCCAGTTCTCTTGGTGAAAATGAAAGACAGGAGTCTTAGATTGTATATAAATTACCATGAATTAAATGAAGTGACAATAAAGAACAAGTATCCGCTTCCCCGTATTAATGACTTATTGGATTAGTTGAGTGGTGCCAAAGTATTCTTCAGGATAGATCTCGGATCAGGCTATCACCAGCTCTGAGTTAGAGCTGAGGACAATTTCAAGATGGCTTTCCGCACTAGATACAAATACTATGAATTTCTAGTGATGTTGTTTGGTGTGATGAATGCCCCTACAGTTTACATAGAGTACACGAAGTGTGTATTCAGCAATACCTGGATCAGTTTATCGTAGTCTTATAGATGATGTTATAGTATACTCCAAATCTTTAAAGGAATATAAAATGCATCTGAGAATTGTATTAACTGTTTTGAAAGAAAAACATTTATACGCTAAGCTCAGTAAGTTATAGTTATCAATGGAGAAATTCCTAGGGTAGGTGATCCCTCAAGAAGGAGTCACTGCAGACTACACCGAGTAAAGGCAGCACTGAGATGGATTGTCCTAGGACAGCAAGAGAAGTAAAATTCCTAGAGCACGTGATCTCTCAGGAAGGAGTTGCAGTTGACTACGCCAAAGTAGAGGCAGTACTAAGATATGATCTACCTAGGATAGCAACTGAAGTCAGGAGCTTTTTGGGCCTAGAAAATTATTACAGATGTTTTATACAAAACCTTTCTCAGATTGCCTTACCACTGGTTAAGCTCACTAGAAAGAATTAACCTTTTTTGTGAAATGAGAAGTGCAAGGCCAATTTCCAAGAGTTTAAAAGGAAGCTAACCTCGACGCCTATACTAGTGATCCCAGATCTGAAAGAGACTATGTGGTCTACAGTGATGCTAGTAAGCATGGATTGGGATGTGCGCTCATGCAATAAGGTCGAGTGATAGCTTATACCTTGCAATAGTTAAAGCTTTATGAAGAGAATTATTCCATGCATGATATAGAGCTGGCAGCGATAGTTTAGCTCTAAAGATGTGGAGGCATTGTTTGTATGGAGTAACCATCAAGTTGTATTATGATTATAAAAAGTCTCAAGTATTAGCAAGATCAGAAAGAGCTTAACTTGAGACAGAGATGGTCGATGGAGTTGCTCAAAGACTATGACTACATGATAAAGTATTATCCAGGTAAAGCAAATGCAGTTGCCGATGCAATGAGCAGGAAGACAGTGCAGGTGGCTATGATGATGAAAGAGTAGAGAATGATAGAGAACCTCTGAGATTGGAGTGTATTAAATCAGTTGTAGATAGAGCCTGATAGATACAGAATCGCTCAAATCCTTATTGATATAAAAGATGAGATTAGGGAAGCTCAGTAAAAGGCTCAGTTTGCTCAAAACTTAGAGACTCAGATGAGTCAAGGAGGAGCTAAAGAATTTAATAAAACCTCTGAGGGAATAATTAATTCAAAGATAGATATTATATCCCTCCAAAGCCTGCTTTGAGGCAAAGAATGCTAGATGAGACTGAGCCTTACCTTTGGAAACGATATAGAGGAGATGAGCAAGGAAAGAATCTCTGATGGTCCAGTAACATTCGAGGTTATTAGACATCCTAAGCTATTAGTGAGCTGGATATGATCATGTGCTGGACAAAGTATATGTTATTAGAGATAAAGTTCCATGCATCAGAATCATCCAAGAGTTTGAAAGAGTTACAGAACAAAGAGACAAGATAGGTATAGTAATGAAATCATGTCTAGTGATTCTAATGCCAGAGGTAAATAAAAGTAGATGATATGAATAGTTGAAGCATAGTTATGATAGAGAAATGCTATTTAGGATGTATTTTATGATAGTTAAGTATGAGAAAGAGTTCTGCAGACATTGAATAAGTGTAGTTAATTTTCTAAAGAAATTAGAAGGTAGACAGTACCAGAAGTATTAGAGTTGTTAAAGGGTTTTATGATTATTAAGAGTAAGCCAGATAGACTGTGATAGACATGTAGCCGTAGCAGCAACAATTTCAGTAACCACAACATACTTCCCAACTTAAGTCAGCCCAAGTTCAGCAGCAATAAAGGCATAGTACTAGCAGCGGAGTTTGAGGATACTTTGTGATGAATTATCTGCTAGTATATAGGCTTAAATCTCTATATGATAAAAGATTCCTATGAGAATAAATTGTAAAGATGAAATGACCATGGATGAATTGGTCAAGAAATCTTAAGAGCCTACTGAAGGGAAAGTCAGGTAGCGCATCTTAACAATACAGATGATGAGAAATAGAGAAAGAAGTGATATGACACACCTAGAATAGTAAAAGGCAAGTAATGCACAACTTAGAGATGCCTTGGGCAATGAGATTTAAACTAGTGATATTTCACTATGTTTCCAGGCATCGTAGGAGGGTGTGATTCTCAGGTCAAGTATGAAAATGAGAAATGAAATTCTCATTAGTAAATGCCACTGCTAAATAAGTAAGAAAGCTAAGAAAGGTTCCTTGATTGGGACAAGGTACATTGAATTATGATGAGAAGAGGAAGTACCCAACAGAAAGCATACCAGAAAATGTTTTAGCCAAAAAGTATCTCTCTAGAGTTTGGGGCGGAGAATTCCCTATGCCATCGCTGCAATTAGGCGTATGCTAATTAAAATTTCCGCAATTAGGCGAGCTACTTCCTGATAGACAGGAAGACGAGCAGAACCTTGATAGACAGGGAATAGGTGGGACCAGTCACCGCAGTTAGGTGAGCTACTTCCTGATAGACAGGGAGAAGCATATTCCTGATAGACAGGAATAAGATAGAGCTACAATGGGAAACCATTGTGAGCTCTCATATTGTCCCACAAGAGAAAGAAAACAGTGAAAGAAGGGCATATGGAACAAACCATTCCCAATATGAAGAGAGAGAATGAGCTAATAACATTAAGGGACAGAATCCCTTGAATAGCTGGGTACTAGATAAATCAATGAGATGAACATAATGCAAGTCCTCTCTCTGCAACATCATAGCAATGATAAAAAAAAGAAGTAGTAAAACAGGCATTGATTGAATCAATGTCTGATAGTTTGAACATTATGATAAAAGAGATATGGCCTGAGAAGAATGAGTGAAGAAGCACGAAAGGAAAAGAGAAGTTTCAAAGAAGTGCTAAAGCAAAAAGAAGGAATAAGCAAGATCTCAAAGTCAGTACTGCTTTCTAGTATTAGTCTTGGGAAATTATCAGTCTAGCTATCATTAAAGATAGATAACTTATTCTTAACCCATATTCCAAGGTTGAAAAGTTTCTAAAGAGCAAGAATGACTCCCTTAGTAATGTTATGAGGCAAGGGTCAGGGACCAAGCCTACAGAATGGCGCTGATGCGCATAAGGTCATAGTGGACCTTAGTAAAGGAGCCTATGAAGAGGCTCAGAGTCAGAGGTATGGTGATGCTTTTTGGGATTAAGACGTATAAGCAGTGGAATTTAAAATTTTCTAATCCCAAATATGGATCTATCAAAGGCGTTTAGATCGAGGAGATGAGGCGTGCCTTTTGCGTTTCAAGATTGTCCCTTCCTTTGCATATAGATCTCTTCAAACTCCACAACCTTCCGCGCTCTTGCTTCTGATCACGAGGAGCTGACATTCTTTCAATCGCCTCCCTCTATCGGTTTCCACGCGAACAATCTCAAACAATAGCAGCGTGCTAGCGCCTCTTTGTTTCACTCTCTCTCTCTAGGGTTTCGTGGCTCAAGAGCGAATTCAAATTCAAAATGGGATGCCTCTTCTGTTCACGAGCACTTATATCTATAAAGCTCATAGAGTGCATCATAATCAAGGATTAACTTTTATTAATATTGAAAAATTTGAATTTTAATTTCAAAAGGATATTCTAGATCTAATCTTGAAATTCGAATTTCAAAAGATATTCTAGATCTAATCTTGAAATTCGGATTTCAAAAGATATTCTAGATCTAATCTTGAAATTTGAAATTTGAAATTCAAAATGTGAAATTCAAATTTTGCAATCTTAATTTGGATTAAATTGATCTGATAAAATCATATCCATTTAATTAATCTAAATAATGAGCCAACAGATTTTATTTATCTTTATAAATTAAATTGATGCTAGTTATTTAATTTATCAAATAAATTAAACTAACACACACAAATATTATTTATATAATATTGTGCAATTTCAAATTTCAACATATATACACATATATTTAAAATTCGAATAAACCCTAGAAATAAGGCTTATGTTGGGTTATTCTTGCGTGCGACCTTGTAGGCCCATATAAAGTTGGTAGCAGCCTAATCTCACCATAAGCCCACAAGTCGCAAGCAGTCTCTAGCAAGACATTACGACTACCCAAATCATACGGGGATCGTTAACATGATGTAACCTTTTATGCAACCACATCACGTCCCTTTTGTCACACGATATCTTGGTCAAGGATGAGGCATGGATGACTGCATATGGCGTAGAAATGGTGGACAAATGCTAGGTTCCCCTGGGAATGCTGGTGAATAAGGCCGAGAAGGCTGGACTTGGTCATACGCCTAACAAATGGGTGGTCAGCATGAGTCACAAGAAATGACTGTTCCTTAGCCAAAGGACGGTCTACAGTAAGGGCTAAAACCTCCTCAAAGGTCTGGGATGGCTGAGGATCAGTGACGGGGGGATCTACTACGTTTGGAAGCTTAATCCTAGGCATGGCTACTAGCTAGACTCACAAAATAAAAACAAAAAAACAAAAAAAAAGGGTTAACACAAGTGAAAAATAGCTGCAGCTGTCGTTAGCCGTAGCGAAAATTAGGGTTTGTCACAGTGAAAATCGCATAACAGACGGCGACAGTAGTAACGACGATGAAAGGAAAAACTGAATGAAATGAAAAGAAAAGAGTGAAATGCTTACTCTGGATAAAAGGAATGAAGAGATGCGGAAAAATCTGAGAGTCACGATGGCAAAAGGCGAAGCGCATGTCAACGGGAGAGAAGAGCAATGGCGACGGCAAAAAGACGGTGAAAATGGGATGAAAGGGAAAACTGACTTAAAAAGAGAACTGGCGGGAGGCAAAGAGGCACTATTTACGCCGCGGTGAAAATACGGAATGTCACAATGTTGGTCATGGCGAAAAACACAGTTCGTCGCGGCGAACACTTCCGGAGAGCACACACTGGACAATCAACACAATTGGCCACGGCTAAAATGGAATTTAGTCACAGTCAAAAATCACAGAGGGATAAAAATCACATAGATGGAAACATAAAACATAAGACAATAGCTAGCATTCAAGCCTAAAACTACAACCAATCAATATGCACATCCTAACTTTGCAAGCAGAACTCTTTTCAACAACAAACCTCTTGAAGACAAACCAATCACAAATTCAAGGGAGTTTATTGAATCCAAAACAATCCTACACTACATATAAAAACTAAGCTACTATTACTGGCAATATTCCTCCCCCGCACTTGAATCATTCATATTCACAACATAGTCATTGAAAGTTCAAAGTAAATGACTAAGGAAGGGAAAGGAATAACCTGAAAATCATGGCGGCTTATGAGGTTCATCAGCACATCCATGCTCTTCTCTTGATTTTTCATACAGCGTATGCACAGGTACAGCCGGTTCAGTAGATGCTCTTCTTGATGGCTCTACAAAATCAATTAAAATACCTCTCCCGGAGGTGTCATCACTATCTATATAGGGAAAGGTGTTTATACACTCATCGGTTGGTTCCACAAAATGTGCATATGGAAATGAAAGTGTGCTATCAACCGATGCAACATGGGTTCATTTTTCAATTGTTTCACAGGAGCAAAATGGTGGATCAAGGGGTTTAAGAGGAATTTTCAAATCTTTATCATCAAATAATGCACATGAGTAATGATGTGAACATGCTAGCTCATTCTCTATTTCAAATTCAGCACATGCATCATCTACCACAGCATCAAGGGCATTAACACTCAACAATGAATATCCTCATATGGATGTTTCATAGCCTCATATATGTTAAAGTTGATCTTATTTTCCCCTACTTCCATTGATATGCTTCCTTCTTTCATGCTAATCATAGTATTAGCAGTCCTCAAGAAATGTCTACCTAAAATTAAGGTGGACTCATTAATGGATTCTCTAGACATGTCTAGCACATAAAATTTGTAATATCCATAAATTTCGATGCTAGCTAAATTAAATGCTAATCCGATTACTAGGAAACGAAAAGAGAAATCAGAGGAAAATAGTATTGAAAGAAAGACTATAGGCCGGAAGTCATAAAGATAGACCTGGCATAGTACACGGAGTTCCATAGGATTCCAGAATTAAGGAAAAATTGTCCAGAGTGATATGAGGATGGGAAAACCTTCAATAAAGGAACCCATACGTCATTTAATAAAAGACCAAGGATATAAAGGTCCTGTAGTATCAAAAGTAAGGGCAAAATAGTAATTTTTGGAAAAGTAGAGAAAGTAAGGGCAAAATGGTAATTATGAGAAAGTTAAAGGGTATTTTGGTCATTTGACAAAAGAAAAGTCAAAGTCAAAAAGTCAACCAGTTGACCAAACTATCAGAAAAATTTACAGATGGCCAGAAGATAGATCTCTACATACCGGTCGCAATGACGTAACACGGATTTTCCAGATTCGGACCCGATTTCCGTCTACGGAATTTTGAAGGGTAAAAGAGGAAAAATAATTATTTGAAATATCAGGAGCTCTTCAAAAATTTGGAGAAAAATATGGAAAATCCAGTGAATTATGTAGTAATTAATAAAATTATTACCCGGTATATAATTAAGACGGTTTTCCCGAAAATTGGGAAAAATACCCGAAAAATCCCCAAAATATAATTATTTCAAAAATTAATTTTGGAAAATCTAGAGGGCATTTTGGAAAAAGGAAAAGGGCATGAGAATCAGTGAAAAATATAGTATTTTTCAAGGCCCTAAAAGAAATTTGCTCTCCGATTGTTCCGTTTCAGGGATTTTGGACAGGATAAAATAATCCTGTAAAAATTGAGATAATTAAAGGGTATTTTGGGAATAATAATTTTATTATATTTAAGATGAAAATATGGAGATTAAATGAGAAAGAAAATATCTCCAGAAAAGTAGAAAAAGATTTATCGGAATAAAGTTAAGTTTACCGGTAAAAAGTGTAATCGGTAAAAGTAACCGAATGGGATCCAATCTGGTTAGAGTAACCAAATGGTAAACAGATTTTTATGACTGTAATTATCACTTTATAAGGGTTATTATGAGCTTGCCAAGTGTCCCATATGTGGCTCCATAATAGCCTGTAGATCTCCTTTAAGTTGCAAGACTTAATCTAAACCCTCCATTCCATTAATCCATTAAAGGGGCATTATTAAAATAGAAAATTCATCTCTTCCTTCAGCCATTTCACGATCAGACCAGCAGCCCCAAGAGAAGAGAAAAGTGACGCCATTGTTCAAGGCGGAAGAAGAGAAAAATTGAAGAGAAACTCAAGGTAAGTAAGAGAAACACCTTGTGATATATATCAATCTCTTCCTTGCAACTTCCTCTTCCTCTTCCATGGATCAAAAATCTGATTTGGC
>JANTPZ010136647.1:0-11436 GCA_025593235.1 Vachellia pachyceras
TTCACTCTTTAATGACTTAATGGCTAGGATCTCATCTTGTAACTAAAGTAGATCTAAGGGTTTGATATGCTTCCACCTTTAAGCCACTTGTCCTCTTATTATTGACCATCATAAAGTGTTCTTAATGGCTGTAAAAATCTGACCCCCATTTGGTTACTCTAACCAAACTGGATCCCATTCGGTTACTTTTACCGATTACCCTTTTTACCGGTAAACTTAACTTTATTCCGGTAAATCTTTTTCTACTTTTCTGGAGATATTTTATTTTTCATTTAATCTCCATAATTCCATCTTGAATATAATAAAATTATTATTCCCAAAATACCCTTTAATTATCTCCATTTTTACAGGGTTACTTTATCCTATCCAAAATCCCTAAAACGGAACAATCGGAGAGCAAATTTCTTTTAGGGCCTTGAAAAATACTATATTTTTCACTGATTCTCATGCCCTTGTCCTTTTTCCAAAATGCCCTCTAGATTTTCCAAAATTAATTTTTGAAATAATTATATTCCGGAGATTTTTCGGGTATTTTTCCCAATTTTCGGGAAAACCGTCTTAATTATATACTGGGTAATAATTTTATTAATTACTACATAATTCACTGGATTTTCCATATTTTTCTCCAAATTTTTGAAGAGCTCCTGATATTTCAAATAATTATTTTTCCTCTTTTACCCTTCAAAATTCCGTAGACGGAGATCGGGTCCGAATTTGGAAAATTCGTGTTACGTCATTGCGACCGATGTGTAAAGATCTATCTTTTGGGCATCTGTAAATTTTTCTGATATTTTGGTCAACTGGTTGACTTTTTGACTTTGACTTTTCTTTTGTCAAATGACCAAAATACCCTTTAACTTTCTCATAATTACCATTTTGCCCTTACTTTCTCTAATTTTCCAAAAAATTACTATTTTGCCCTTACTTTTGATAGTAAAAGACCTTTATGTCCTTGGTCTTTTAGTAAATGACGTATGGGTCCCTTTCCTGAAGGTTTTCCCATCCTCATATCACTCTGGGCAATTTTTCCTTAATTCTGGAATTCCTACGGAACTCCGTGTACGAAGCCAGGTCTATCTTTATGACTTCCGGCCTATAGTCTTTCTTTCTATACTATTTACCTCTGATTTCTCTTTTCGTTTCCTAGTATTCGGATTAGCATTTAATTTAGCTAGCATCGAAATTTATGGATATTACACTTAGCAGTCATAAATTATAGCCCAGAACAGCACTTTTGTATCATAAATGTACTTGAACTACTCATACCGTATGCCTGTATTTACCTCTGGCATTAGAATCACCAGATATGCTTTCATTAATGTACATATCCTGTCTCTTTGCTTCTGTAACTCTTTGAACTTCTGGATGATTCTAATGTATAGAACTTCATCTCTGATAACATGTACTTTGTCTAGCATACGATCATATCCTAGCTCACCCATGACTTAGGATGTCTAATAACCTCGAATGTTACTGGACTATCAAAGATTCTTTTCATGATCATCTCCTCTATCTCATTTACAGACGTAAGGCTCAATCTCATCTAGTATCCTCTGCCTCAAAGCAGGCTTTAGAGGGATATAATATCTATCTTTGAACTTAATTATTCCCTCAAAGATTTTATTAACTTATTTAGCTCCTTCTTGACTCATCCGAGTTTCTAAGTTCTGATCAAATTGATCCTCTTGCTAAGCTTCCCTGATCTCATCCTCTATGTTAATGGGATCTGAGTGATTCCATATCTGTTTAGCTGTAACTAACTCAGTATACCCCAATCTCTGAGGTTCTATATCAACTTTCACTCTTTTCTCATCATCATAGCCACCTACTCTATCTCTCTGTTTTAAAACATTGGTAACTACCTTCACTTTGCTCAGATGATGCTTTATTCAGTAATCATAGTCCTTGAGCAACTTTGTCCCACATCACTGTCTCAAGTTCAACTTTCTCTAATCTTATAAATACTTGAGACTCTTATGATCATAGTATAGCTTGATGGTTGCTCCATATAAATAGTGCCTCCATATATTTAAAGCATAAACTGTTGCTGCCAACTCTAGATTATACGTATAATTGTTCTTATCATTTCAAGGAAAAATTTTGTTCTTTCTAGTGAGCTTAGTTAACAGTAAGGCAATCCGAGAAAAGTTTTGTATAAAATATCTGTAATAATTTGCTAGGTCCAAAAAGCTCTTCACTTCGGTTACTATCCTAGGTAGATCTTATCTCAGTACTACATTTGCTCGACGTAGTCTATTGCGACCCCTTCTTGAGAGATCACGTGCTCTAGGAATCCCACTTCTCTTACTATCCTAGGCCGATTCCATCTCAAAACTACCTTTACTCAGTGTAGTCTGCAGCGACTCCTTCCTAAGAGATCACCTATCCTAGGAATTTCACCTTTAATAACTAGAACTTACTGAGCTTAGCGTATAATTGTTTTTCTTTCAAAACAATTAATACAATTCTCAGATGCCTTTCATATTCCTCTAAAGATCTGGAGTACATTATAACATTATTTATAGGACTAAAACAAATTGGTCCAAATATTGCCAAAATACATAATTCATGTAGTCCATGAAATCTGCAGGGGCTTTCGTCAAATCGAACGGCATCACTAAAAATTCATAGTTTCCATATCTAGTGTAGAGAGCTGTCATAGAAATGTCGTTAGCTCTAAATAAGAGCTAATGATAGTCTGATCTGAGATCAATCTAAAACTCCTGTCTTTCCTTTCATAAAGAGAAATGGGGTTTCTCCGGGTGAAACATTGGGTTTAATAAACCCTTTCTCTATATGCTCTTTTACCTATTTTATCTCAATTAGAGCCATTATGTACGAAATCTTAGAAATTGGGTTTTGTCTTGGTACTATATCAATAGCAAACTTCACCTTTCTCTCTGGAGGCAATCCGCTGATCTCTTTTGAAAATACATCCAGGAACACTCCGACTACCGAAATAGCACTAAGGGACTCTTTAACTTCAATCTCAACTTAGGTGGAAGTCCCTACTGTGGAACACCTTAACCTTGCTTTTAGCTTCATTTTATATTGATTTGGAACCAAAGGGAAGCCTCAATTTGATCAAAAAGTCCAAAAGGTTAAATTTGAAAACTTTCAACTTTTTGAAAGTTACTATTCACAGCTTTTTGGATTAACTTTGGAAATTCAAAACTAATTCTAGAAAAATCAAAATTGAGTGCTTCTAATTTCTTTTTGAAGCTTATAAGATCCTATATAAGGAAAAATACTCATTGAGTCATTAACCTGCCCAATTGATACAGTTTAATTAGTGAAAATGCACTCTTTATTTGGTCATTTTTCTATTTTCCCAGGTTTTCATTTTTCTATTCGTGAAAAGTTTGGAACATCATAACTTTCTATACAAACTCCAAATTCAGTTTTCTTCGGCTTGTTTTAAATCTTGCTACGTGAACTATTTTTCATATAATTTCACCTTATTTGGAGTCCATTTGCTCTATTTCCCAACAGGTCAAATTTAGGGGTTTGACCAACTTAACTTCAATACTTAGCCAAACTTTTCAATTTCAAACTTTACCATTTGAAACCCTAACCTCTAATCTTCTTTTAATCATACTTGATCTTGTAACTAGGGATCATTATCCATCCCATATTAGCCATACATTCATAGATTTACATCATATATTACATGCCATGCATAAATTCCAAAGTGCTCATATAATTACAACATAGTTCCATGATCAAAATCATGACAAATTCCTTGCTTCATGCATCATAGTGGGGAGGGTGAGATTTTTGGAAATCCCAATAGCAAAGCTTACTAACATACATAGAAAATTGCATGACATGCTTTAAGTTCATAAAGAAATGTATAACGATGTAAAATGTGTACCAAGCACATATCAATGCATATGGCCATCGCATCATGTCACTCATAAACACATTTCAACAATGTCATAAGTATAATAAAGTCATGCACATCATCAAGATAATTTCACAATAATGTTGGATAGAGTTAGAAAACTTTGCTACCTTTGTTTTTTAACATTGCTCTTTACTTTGTAACTTTCTTGACCACTTGAATCTCACTCTTGTACCAATTCTTTGCCTACACAATAGACAATATAATGGCTATCAAACATATGCCATTTCTAATGCAAGAAACAATGTAGAATGCCCTTAATCATTCCCTTAAATTTCCTAAACATTAAATTGTCTCTAAATTTTTTTAATGCTTACATAAACTTGAGGCCACTTATACCCTACACAAAAACTCATTTTGAATCCATTGGAAGCATCAAAATCATCAAAACAATTAATCTTCCCCCTGAAATAGCACAGGGCGAGAGGTATCACACATATTCAACAACATTGATTTTTCAACTTCCAACACTTATACCACTTGATTCTTGTTTCCAAACTCATATTCATGCATGGTATAACTTGATTTTAACTCTCCTATATCAAGAGGAAAATTGGGCAGCACCTCCCCTGTTTTATCATGATTTCCTAATTTACAAAAATCACAAAAACAATCACCAACAACCACAATATATATATATCAATATGCTCCTTTCAACAAGAGGAAACATTTTCAACAACTTGATGGCTTTAAATCCCTCTCTTTCACACTTTAATCTCAAGAACGCTAGGTTATGGAACTTGAGAAAGAGAGCTCAAATCAGATTTTGGAACTATGAAAGTTGAAGAGAAAGTTACAAGGAAGAGATTGGTATATATCACAAGGTATCATGCTTGCTTACCTTGAATTTCCACCAATCTTTTCTGTCTTCTTTGCTCCCTCAAATGGCATCTTTGCTTCTCTTTTTTTCTTCCAAAATGTGGTGGTCTAATGGCTGGGAAGATGAGGAGAATTTGTGATTTATTAATTCATGCATTTATGGAACTAAGGTTTAGGATTTAGTCTTGTAATCTCATCTCAATCTAAAGGCTAAGATTGAGCCACCAAAGAGCCATTTGTTAGCTTCTTATTAGGTGTCAAAAAGGTAATGATGGCTGTAATGGCTGGTTAAAAATCTGGTTATCTTAACCAAATTGGATCCCAATCGATTACTTTTACCGATTGCACTTTTTAACGGTAAACTTAACTTTGTTACGGTAAATCTTTTTCTTCTTTTCTGGAGATATTTTCTTCCTCATTTAATCTCCATATTTCCATCTTGAATATAAAAAATTTATTATCCCCAAAATACCCCTTAGCTTCCTCAAATTTTATAGGATTAATTTTTCATGTCCAAAATCCCTGAAAACGTACAATCGGAGAGCAAAATTCTTTTAGGGCCATGAAAAATACTACATTTTCCACTGATTCTCTAACCCTTTTCCTTTTTCCAAAATTCCCTCTAGATTTTCCAAAATTAATTTTTGAAATAATTATATTTTGGGGAATTTCAGGTCTTTTTCCCGATTTTCAGGAATAATAATTTTATTAAATACTATAAAATTCACTGGATTTTTCCATATTTTTGTCTTAATTTTTGGATAGCTCCTGGTACCTTAAATAATTATTTTCCCTCTTTTGCCCTTTAAAATTCTATAGAAGGAAATCCAGTCCGACTCTGGAAAATCCAGGATTCACGGTTGTGCTCCGCGAGTCAAGCTCTGTCTATTAGGCATCTGTAAATTTTTTGTCAACGGTTGGCTTTTTGACTTTGACTTTGTCAAATGACCAAAATGCCCTTCCATTTTCTCATATTTACCATTTTGCCCTTACTTTCTCTACTTTTCCAAAATTACCATTTTACCCTTACTTTTAATACTGAAAGACCTTTGTGCCCCTTGATCATTTATTAAAAGACAAATAGGTCCCACCCCAGGGGTCACCCATCCTGAAATTGCTCTTACCCCTGGCACGCTTAACTTTAAAGTTCTTACAAATTCTGGTATCTTAGGCTTATCTGTCAAAAATCTTTCTGGCCTGTTCTGTTCCTTATTTTTATACTTTCTATCTATAGCTCTGTCTCACATAATAGTTATCGATTTAGCCTTTATTTTAGTCTACAGCAAAAACATGGATATGACATTTCTACCCCCTTAAAATAAATTTCGTCCTCAAAATTTACGTACCTTATCTAAATAACTCTGGATATCTGTGCCTCATATCTTCCTCCATTTCCCAGGTGGCTTCTTCCGCTACTGGCCCTTGCATATGACTTTGACCATAGGAATACTTTTGTTCAAGAATTGCTTTACCTTCCCGTCAATAATACAAGATGGTCCAATTCATATGACAAATTATCTTGCAATGTAATAGTTTCATATTCTATAACATGTGCTGGGTCAGGATTGTATTTCTTTAACTATGAAACATGGAAGACATTATGAATCAGACTCAAATTTGGGGGTAAGGCTAACCGATATGCTACTGGTCTAACCCTGTCTAGAATTTGGACTAAGCTTTTTCTTCTTCAAAGATTGACCTACACCTGTCATTGGAGAAACTTAGAGAAATACGTGATCCCCGACTTCAAATTCCAATGGTCACCTTCTTTGATCTGCATAACTGTTCTATCGACTTTGAGCTGCTAGTAACTTTTTCTTTATTATCTCTATATTAGCAGCCGTATTGGACCATACATATCTCTTTCTTTCAATTCTGTCCAACATAAAGGAGATCTACCCTCCTTCCATACAGTGCTTCATAAGGCGCCATCTCAATACTGGAGTGATAACTGTTATTAAAAGCAAACTCAGCCAACGGCAAATATGCGCTCCAATTCCCTTTTAATTCTAGCACTCACACTCTCAACATATCTTCGACCGTCTATATGGTTCTTTCTGACTGTCCATCAGTCTGCGGATGATATGATGTGCTAAAACTTAACCTTGTCCTGAGTGCCTCTTGTAATGCTTTCCAAAATCTTGAAGTAAAATGAGTATCTCGGTCTGAAATAATATTCTTCGGCACCCCGTGCAGTCATATTATCTTCTTCATGTAAGTCTCTGCTAACTTTGTCAGCGGCCAATTCGTATGCATGACTTAGTCAATTTATCAACAACCACCCATATAGCATTATGCTTTGCTGATTCAGGCAATCCAACGATGAAATCCATCGTAATACTATCACATTTCCACTCTGGAATCGATAGGCTTTGCAACAATCCTGGTGGCTTCTGGTGTTCTATTTTCACTTTCTGACAAGTAAGACACATACTCAGTAATTTCTCGCTTCATTTAGGGCCACCAAAACAGTCGTTTCAACTCGTGATACATTTTTGTCATTCCAGGGTGAATGGTATATCTACTTCTGTGAGCCTCATCTAATATCTTCTGTCTCAAAGTAGGCTTTGGAGGATATAATATCTGTTTCTAAACTTGATTATTCCCTCAGGGCTCTTTTTTTAAATTCTCTTGCTCCTCATTAACTCATCTGAGTCTCAATATTCTGAGCAAATTGATCTTCTTGCTGAGCTTTCCTGATCTCATCTTCTATATCATTATGAATTTGAGTAGTACCACATTTATCAGGCTCTACTTGCAACTGATTCAAAACACCCCAATCTCGGAGGTTCTCTATCAATCTCTGCTCCTTCATCATCATCTTAACCACCTGCACTATCTTCCTGCTCAATGCATCGACAACTACATTAGCTTTACCTGGATGATACTTGATCTGGTAGTCATAGTCCTTGAGCAACTCCATCCATCGTCTCTGTCTCAAGTTCAGCTCTTTCTGATCTTGTAAATACTTTAGACTTTTATGATCACAACAAAGCTCGACGGTTGCTCTGTATAAATAATGGCTCCTATCTTTAGAGCGTAAACTATCGTTGATAGCTCCAAATCATGTGTGGGATAGTTTTCTTCATGAGATTTCAACTGACGTGAGGCATAAGGTACTACCCTTCCCTGCTGCATTAATACACATCCCAATCCATGCTTACTGGTATCGCTGTAGACCACATAGGTCTCTTTTGGATCTGGGATTACTAGTACAAGGGTCGAGGTTAGCTTTCTCTTTAATTCTTGAAAACTGGCCTCACGCTTCTCATCCCATGAAAAAGTTTGATTTTTTTTAGTGAGCTTAGTCAGCAGTAAGGCAATCTGAGAAAAGTTTTGAATAAAACGTTTGTAATATCTCGCTAGGCCCAGAAAGCTCCTAACTTCGGTTACTATCTTGGGCCGATTCCATCTCAGCACTGCCTCTACTTTGGCTAAGTCTACTGCGACTCCTTCCTGAGAGATCACGTACCCAAGAAATTTTACTTCTGGTAACCAGAAATCACACTTACTGAGCTTAGCGTATAATTGTTTTTCTTTTAAAATGGTTAATACGATTTTCATATGCCTTTCATGCTCCTCTAAAGATTTGTAGTACACTAAGATATCATCAATGAAGACTACGACAAACTGATCTAGGTATTGTCGAAAAACATGATTCATATAATGCATGAAAACTGAAGGGGTATTCATCAATCCAAACGGTATCACCAGAAACTCGTTGTGTCCGTATCTAGAGCGGAAAGCCGTTTTGGAAATATCCTCAGCTCTGACTCGGAGCTGATGGTAGCCTGATCTAAGATCTATCTTAGAAAATATCTTGGCACCACTCAACTAAATCTAACAAATCATCAATACAGAAAAGCGGATACTTGTTCTTTTCTGTCACCTTATTCAACTCTCGGTAGTCAATGCATAACCTAAGACTGTTGATACCTTATTTTGATGATAATAAAATAAAATGATTAATAGCTAAAATGATTTATCTGTCATAACTCGGTGCTTTATATGAATACTCGAGCATTGATTCACATCATTGTTTTTAAAACTAATTTTTGTGCAGTACTTTTAGTGAATACTTCAAGTATTGATGTAAAGTATTGCCAATACTCGAGCACTGGTTACCAATGCTCGAGCATCGAGCTCTGAAAAGGAGTTATGGATAGTGCTTCCATAAAGTACTTCAAGCATTGGCATGAAGCATTTCCAATGTTCGAGCATTGCTTTCACAGTGCTTGAGCATCGGGCTAAGTCAAGGCACTCAGACGGTGCTGCAATGGAATGCTCCAAGTGTTAGCTGAAAGCACAGCCAATGCTCGAGCACTGAAAAACTGGTGCTCGAGTATTGAGGTTTTCGATGATACTCTCAGACAACACTTCAAGCATTGGCTAGAAGTATAGCCCATGCTCGAGCACAAGAAAGTAGTGCTCGAGCATTATGAGTTTCTGGCAATACCTTCAGACAATACTCCAAGCAGAAGCTTCCAGCAGAGCCAATACTTGAGCATAGCTTTCCAGTGCTCAAGTAATGAGGTTCTTCACAGTTTGCTTGAATGAAATACTGCAAGTATTGAGTAAAAGCATTGATAATACTCGAGTACTAACATCCAATGCTCTAGCATTGGGCAAATTGTTCCATTGTTCACTAATACTCTTTGACAATACTCGAGCATTTACTCCAAGCATTTCAAGAACTCGAGTTCTCTCGTTTTCTCATTCGAGCATTGAGTTCATTTCTTCTCTCTTAACCTCAATACTTTCACAAATCACTCGAGTAATCTTATAAGGCATTGATAGTACTCGAGCATCCTGACTTAACACTCGAGTACTGAGATTATTTTAAACACTTTCATGCAATACCCGAGCATTGAGAAAGTTATGCTCGAGCATTTTTGTTCTGACAACTTTATGTCTGACACACTCAACCTATGCTACTCACCTACTTTCCTTATTTGTTAACGATATTTTGAACAATAACTCTCTCATAGATACAGAAGTTTGAAACATTTAATGAGGAAAGAAGCACAGGTTTGAGGCTTGAAGACTTTAACGTTCTTCTGCAACATTCACCGTTGTCTAACCCTGCAGCATTTAATGCCATTAATGAAGAAGCTAAATGGTCGATGATGAGAGTAACGGCTATTCAATGGAGTCTAAGGGACATTTAAGATCTTTTCAACTATAAAAGGAGAAGCATTCAATACAGAGAAAAATAACAATGAACATTCTAAGCATTCAAGGCTGCTTTGCTTTATTCTCTATATTATTTCAATATTTCTTTCTAAGCTTAATTATTAACATCTACTCTTTTAAGAGAGAATCTTTTGGTAAATATATTTTGTAAATATGTGATAAATTCAAGGACGGGACCTTGAGTCTATTGGGCTGAAAGAGAGTTAAAAAACAGAGAGTATGTCACTCTGTTGTAGTGAAAAGAGAAAGGGGGAGTGGATTCCCAACTTGTACAGGCTTGTGAAGCCTCATTCATTTGTTGATAATGAATTTGGAAATCTCAGGGGTGTTCTGAGGACTGGACGTAGGTTAAGGAGACCGAACCAAAATAAATCTCTATGTTTATCACTACACTTCTCTTTGTGACTCTATTTTTTTAATTCTAAGTTTTTGAATTGTTAAATTTGTATTAGACTGGTTCGCCCCCTCTTGGTCAAATCCGATTCTAACATTTGGTATTAGAGCATATATCTTGTTTAAAGGACATAACAATCTCAAGAGAGATCATGGCAGGATTTGGCAAGCATATACTTACTGACGGAGCTTCCATTACCCGGCCTCCAGCATTCAACAGCCAAAACTTTCTTTTTGGAAAATTAAATTTCAAAACTTCATTTTAGCCACTGATATTGATTTATGGGACGTATTTGAGCAGGGAAACTATGTGCCTATGAAGGTGGAAGATGGACTAACTCCCAAAACTCGTCCTGAGTTTGATAGTGAAGATCTCAAGAGGGTTCGTCTCAACAGAAAAGCTATACTGATGTTGTAAGCAACACTAAATGAGGATGATTTCTTCAAGGTCTGCACACTACCATCAGCAAAACACATGTGGGATGCACTGGAAATAGCATACGAAGGCACTGAAGTAGTGAAGGAAAGCAAAGTTAACATGATGACCACTGAGTATGATTTACTCAGGATGAGAGAAAAGGAAACCATTGCTGAATTCCAAATGCTTCACACACATCTCATTAAGAAGTTGGCAGCCCTTTGCAAAACATATGATCAACGCTCTCAAGTAAGAAAAATTTTAAATGTTTTATTCAGAAAATGGTAAGCCAAGGTTACAGCTATAGAAGAATCCCGTGGTGAATCAATGACCTCAGTTGCAGCCCTCTTTAGAAGCCTTGCTGAGTATGAAAGCAAGCAAAAGTTTAAGAAGGAGTTATCAAACATTGATGAGAAAAGGAAAAGGGCTGGCTCTCAAAACCACTAAGGAGAAAGAAAAGGAACCAGAATCAGAAGATGAGGAAGATGATGTAGTGGATGAAGAACTGGCAATGTCGTCAGAAAGTTTAGACGTATGTACAGAAAGGATTAAAACTTTCGCAGGCCACAAAAAGGAACAGCAAGCAGAATCATATGTTATGAATGCAATAAGCCTGGCCATGTTAGAGTTGATTACCCACAGCTAGCAGCTCAGAACAAAGAGAAGGAAAAGAAAAGGCCAAAATTCTTCAAGAAGAAGAAGGCATATG
>JANTPZ010136667.1:0-11874 GCA_025593235.1 Vachellia pachyceras
TTTTCTGGTTAGAATCTGGTTACTCTAACCAAATTGAGTCCCATTCGGTTACTTTTACCGATTGCACTTTTTACCGGTAAATCTTTTTCTACTTTTCTAGAGATATTTTCTTCCTTATTTAATCTCCATATTTTCATCTTAAATATAACAAAATTATTATCTCCAAAATACCCTTTACTTTTTTCAATTTTTACAGGATTAATTTATCTTGTCCAAAATCCCTGAAAACGTACAATTGGAGAGTAAAATTCTTTTAGGGCCTTGAAAAATACTATATTTTCCACTGATTCTCTAGCCCTTTTCCTTTTTCCGAAATTCCCTCTAGACTGTCCAAAATTAATTTTTGAAATAATTATATTTCAGGGATTTTTGATTCTTTTTCCCAATTTTCGGGAAAATCGGTTTAATGGTACACTGGATAATAATTTTATTAAATACTATAAAATTCACTGGATTTTTCCATATTTTTGTCAAATTTTTGGAGGGCTCCTGATACCTTAAATAATTATTTTTCCCCTTTTTTCCCTTTAAAATTATATAAATAAAAATCTAATCCGAATTTGGAAAATCCGTGTTTCATGGTTGCGATCAGTGAGTCGGGCTCTGTCTATTGGGCATCTGAAAATTTTGGTCAATAGTTGACCTTTGACTTTGACTTTTTCAAATGACCAAAATGCCCTTCCACTTTCTCATAATTACCATTTTGCCCTTACTTTCTCTACTTTTTGCAAAATTACCATTTTACCCTTACTTTTAATATTGAAAGACCTTTATGCCCTTGGTCTTTTATTAAATGACATATGGGTCCTTTTCCAAAGGTCACCCATCTTCATATTACTCCAGGGCAAGTACACATACTTTGGAATTCCTTCGGAACTCCAGACATTAAGCCAGATCTAACTTTACAATTTCCAGCCTATAACTTTTCTTTCTTTATGAGCTATCTATCTCTGGATTCCTTTTCATTTCTGGGCCTTATCTAATCTCATATCAATTAGTTTGGCCTCTATTTCTGTTTACAAAAAATGGTGGATATTACATTCTTGCTAAATAATGGCACCATAAGTTGGAGTGGTAAGAAGTTGACATGCATAGTCTTACATTATATGGAAGCTGAGTTTGTAGTATGCACCACAGCAGTCCAGAAGGCTATATGATTGAAAAGATTTATTGAACACCTTAGATTTGAAAATGAGAGTACCAATCCAGTGCTAATATATTGTGACAATACTGCAGTCGTAGCCTACACAAAAGACCCAAATATCATAGCAAGACTAAGCACATAGATATCAAGTATAACTTTGTGAGAGATTATGTAACACAGAAAGTGATTACTGTATAGCACATTTCGACTAAAATATGGTCATAGATTCCCTAACTAAACCAATAGCCAAAGAAATGTTTGTAATGCATGTAAAAGCTATTGGTATGCGCAAAATGTAAAATTGTAGACACTATGTATTCAATCTATGATTAAAGTATTTATTTTATCATTGATTTATGTGTTTGTGTACAAGTATAAAATACCTAGTATGTTGCACATGCAAGTAAGGTAGGCTCTCTAACACGAGAGACTGCCTTTAATACTGATTGAGCTTTATTTATACCACTTTTGTACTTGAATTTCCAGAGTTTTTGATTCAATTTTAGCCCTTCATGACCCTTCTTGTGCTTAATTTGAGATTTAGAGTTGTTGATCTGGATTATTGTGATTTTGGGTGCATCTACCATGAATAATGATATAATTGTGTTTAAATTCCATCATGAGCAAATGATGCTTCAAATATTTGCTATTTCATTTCAGGAATCCTGAACAAGAACATGAGGAAACTGCTCTGGGAAAGTTCACCGCAGCGCAATTCATAGTTCGTCGCGGCCAAAGTTTAACCAGATGAGCATGAACTCTCGGGAGAGGTTCGCCGCGGTGAAACTTCATGTTCGCTGTAATATCCTCATTTTCAGTAACTGAGGATAATGGCTAAACGAAGGGCTACAGAGTGTTCAAGGGTCCAGAGGGAGAATAGAAGTATAAGAGATGCCAAAGGTGCCATTTTGTAAGCAAATAAAATGTAAGGGCAAATGGTCATTTTTGGTAAAAGTCAAGGGCATTTTGGTAATTTTGACCAAAATACCGAAAAATGACCCCAGGCACCAGGAGGTAGAGAAAAAGTCACTGATCATTAATTGAGGCTCAGTTAAGGTTAAATGGACAACAATATCCTTCGCAGGACATTTTTACGATAATTAATATTCTTGCTATTTAATGAGTTTTTAGGCAAATATTATTATTTAAATTGTCTAGAGGCCTCATAAGTGTAATGTTAAAGTGACTAAAAATAGTCTTTGGAGTGCCCTAATTTATAAAACTGTTTTCAGAAGAAAGTTAGAAGCCGTTTGCCAGAACGGTGATACGAAACACCGAAAATCGCCGAATTTGGATTTTCTGAAGAAAATTAATTAAAGGCATTTCCGAATTGAGTTTTGAGGAAAGAAAAATACCCTAATGAGATTATGAATTATGGGAATTTTTGAGGTATTGAAATGACCTTAATGATCAGAAAACTTCCAAAAAGCATTTTCCGTAGCCGAAAGGTAAGGTTATTTTTTGTAAAATTGCATTATGGACAGATTTTAAAGTCACCAAACACTCCATTATCTGACCATTTGTGTGCCCAAACCAGATAGAAGAGAGGAGAGCATGGCGGTGAAGGGAAAAGGAAGAGGAAGAAGCAAAATCAAGCCAAGTTTCAAGGTAATTTGGCATTTTAAGTTTGATTCTTCTTACTAAACTCATCTATGGCCTCTAATCTCTCATCTAACTGGTTTAGCTTGTTGGATGAATGGTTTTGATGGCTGTTTAGATTATTAGGGTTTGTGAGAGAAATCAAGAAAAGCAAGAATTACAAGTAATAGATGCCATAAATCAACTCTATGCATGATTTACTACATGTTGATGCATAGTTTGAATTGATTTGAAGCTATTATGAGATTATGGCATTAAACCCTCAACCATGGCTGCTGGTCAAAATTTATGGGACATGAGGAAGGATGTTCTTATGATGCTAAATGATGAGAAATAGGTGTAGGAGTGGAATTATGAATATATGTGTAAAGAAAGATTGCAAAATTCCAATTCCTCCCATTTTGATAAATTTCGTGCAGCTACAGTAATTAAGAGAAAAAGTGTGATTTTGAATGTTTTGATGCTTCCAATGGATTTATAAGGCAAAATTGTGTAGGGTAAAAGTGAACCCACAATTTTGGAAGCATTGGAATCATATTTGGCAAGTTAGAAGCCAAAAACCTTAAATGTTTGAAAAGAGAGTTTTAAGAAGTTGTTTAGTGTTATAGTGCAATAGAAATGGCAAGTTGATGATTCCAAATGCTTTATGACACGTGTAGTAGTACCAAGGTGCCAAGAAGAAGTTCAAAGTGCAAGTGGAAGCCACATATAGTTAAATTGGAAAGTTAAAGCTTCAAGGTAGCAACACTCCTATCTTTGACATCAACTTTGCATTTATTTATATATTTGTTGATTGCCATGTTTGATTTATGGTTGTAGCTATGCAAAGATTGCCTTGGCCTTGTGCAAATGTGTTTGGAGTAAGGTTTATGATTTGTATTACATGGCATAATTGTTTTATTTAGATAATCATGCATGTTGATGTATTGTTAGAGTTGTTTACTACTGGGATTTATTTAAAATCTCACCCTTTCCAATAACAAACCATAGGCACAAGCACAAGAAGAAAGGGCAAGGTGGTGCAAGGTGAAAGGTGAGTGACTTCCAAAGCTAAAGGAAAGCTTGCATTTGATGTGTGGCTTTGATAGTTGATGTGTATGTATGCATCTTTATGAATTCTTAGAGGAATGTAAATTAAACTCCTACACTATGTCATTTTGATGCTATGTAATGAAAGTATGTGTTGTAAAATTCATGAAGAAGTTGCAATTGAACATGCAAAGTGGCGAAAAAGGGATTTAAAAGCCCTTTAATAGAACTCTATAGTATATTTTGAGCAAATGAAGTCCATTGGTTCTAAAATTTGGGAGGCAAGTAGATCTCTTCATAATATTTCTATAGAGTCCTAATTTGCCTCATTTTGAGTTGTATACAGAAAGTTATGAATTTTTGAAGTTCAGCAGAAAATCTGACAGCCGACATTGGCCGCGGCGAATTTTAAGATTAGTCGTGACAAAAGTGGTCTGAGAGGAATTTTTCTGTTTTGGAAGAGTTCGTCGGGGAGAAATTCAAAGTTTTCCAGGGCAAAGTGGTCAGAGAGCAAATTCAAAGTTTACCGCGACGAAAACCAGAGTTGGCCGGGGTGAAATTCCCCCGCCAAGACCAAGTGAATTGTGATTTTTCCAAGTCTTTTGAACCTTGTTTGGATTTTATTTTGGTTCAAGAATTATTTTTCTCTCATGAACCATGAAATAATTTTGCTTTAGAGACTAAGATCACATGGAATAAAGTTTTCTAGAATTAGATGTGAATTTTAAAAGTTGGGCCTAAAATGTCAAGTAAAGTGGGTTTTGAAATTCACTCAGATAACTAATTCTAGCTTATATCATGACCTCAAGTGATCTAATTAAGGTCTCTAATGGATAATATGGTGAAGATAAGAGAGGTACATTCGCTGCGGTGAATATCGCGCAGCAGCACCAAATTATGCTCCAAAAGGAAAATAAACCCGACCCGCCTTCTTTGATCCGACCCTGGACGGTTAGTATAACCTAATCAGGGTAAGTTTCAGAGGGAGGACGAAGGTGTGGAGGCAGCAAACACACAAAAACCATATTCTCTCATTTGCTCTCTACTCACAACCCTAACGTCACCCCATCTCACCATCAATCCACCCATGCACCTCCAATCTTCCATTCAGAGTCCGATTTCACACCAAATGAGTAGCTGAGCATCTTCTTTCCTCTTGATGATGAAGATAGTCTAAGTTCGAAGTTCCAAAAGGGGAGTATTAGTTTTCAATCTGTATTTATGTTATGGATTACTTGGTTTCTGAGTTAGAACTTGTAATTTGTATGTAGATACTTGGTCTCGGTCGAGCCAAACTTGGATTATTTGTGTATTGAACTTGTTTTGTTTTTGACGTGGTAGGATGAAGTCTCATCCCTACCTATTCAATGAAATTTTTGTTATTTTCTTCTATCTTCCTAGTTGTGCTTGATTTTAGAGGCAATGTTGTGTTGAGTTGAATTTTGCACTTTGCGATTTCCGTACACACACTAAGTGTTTTTAAAGGGTTTCATGGAATGGAGTTCATTCCATGGAATTTCTGACCCAGCGAGTTGTTAGGGTTTTCATTACAAAACTTAGTGCGAAAACTAATACTTTCCCTAATCTTTTTGCGAACTATGAAGACCTAATTCATTTTCAAGAGGAAATCCATCATCAAACACTTTTACGTCTCAATCCTGTTTTATTACTTCCAAACCATAGAATACCAAAAACAAGTTTTACTTTGTATTTAGCCTTAAGGTACATAGCAATTTTGAATAAAAAACGGTTTTCATTTGCATCACGAACATAATCTCAAGCTAGTAACTATTGGTACACAATAGCTCCGTAGAGAACGACCCTAGGGATGCACCCTATAGTTCAATTCTTGGAAATCACAAATCTTTTGATCCATTTCCATTACATTACGACAACCAAGAGTTTTACCAGACAACAAATTTTGTACCAACTAGGTAGGATCAAATACTCAGGAGGAGTATGCAAGGATGAGACACTTGTATTCACCAATAAAGTAGCAGAAATGCTGATATGGCAGAGAAAAAATACAAATTATGTCACCTTGGCAATATTGTAGCATGTCAAGATGAGAACCGATATATACAAAACGTGGATCGAATCATGGAAACCCATGCCCAAGATGCCTATTACCAGACAATAAATTCTTCAACACTGATGTCACATAAGATGTTAATAATAGGTTTCAAAATGACTTACGCTATTATAGTAAAAGAAAAACACTGTAACATGTGATTTATACCACATGTGATATAGAACCACAAAGGGAAGCAAGTGAATGGATCTTTACTTCATTGGTGTGTGAGTCCCAAGAAATTAATATTTCTGTTTGTGTCCTTTGACTTTAACATTATCATGGAAGTATACTTCAATGACTGCTACCTTAACGTACATCATATGATCATGATAGATACGATATAAGGTATTATGTTAGGAAAGCAGTTGACATATATCAAAATAATATATGGGCGAAAGAAAGATTACCTAAAAAATGCACAACTATGCTAGTGTCTGTAACATGTTCCTTATAATATTAGTTTTGTAATTTCATATGTGTGGACACTATGCATATGGGAAAGACGATCTAAGTTTTATACTAACTTGAGAGGGATCAGATTTGTTAAGTTAAAGCGTATTTTTGGTTAAATCTAAGATAAATAAGGCATAATAAAAATTCAAGCTACACATAGAAAGATTATCTTGTGCTGGTCTTGTATAAGAGATTTCTAGTACAAACATCTAAAAGATGTCATACTCATGCAGTCACGACAAAGCACCTTGTAGAAAGAAGAGAGAAAGACGAGGCCCACAATTCCAAATCCATCAACTGTGAGTGGGAGATGTTGGAATATGGGCCTGATCCACCCTTAATGGATTAAGCCCAAAACCCATGTGTCAGGATGGATGTGTAAATAAGCACTCTTATGGGAATATATGGTAATTTCCCAAATTATAATTTAAATTTAAAATTATACTTGGGAACAGTTATGCAAAGATAAAGTGGGCAGTTGTTATTTGAAATTTGAAATTTATTATATAAATAATTAATGAATGGATCAAATTATATAAATAATTTGAAATTTATTTTATGACAAATTCATAGCCCAATTGATTCAAGGTCTCAACCTTGAATTTCTCACAGATTTATAGTAAGTATTGCTCAAAGAAACTCTCTCAAAGAGTAGATAGCAAATACTAAAGCTCAGAAGTGAATATTGAAAAGTTTACAGAGAATATAATAAATGCCTTTGAATGCTCGTAAAAATGTTCGTCTCTTATCTCTGTAATGAATGCTTGGTGCTTTTATAGATGAGAAGTAATGAAATGCCGTCTGAGACATTTTAAATGTTTGAGACATTTTAAATGCCCATTACTCTAATCAACCACCTCTTCGTCTTCGCCATTAATGTTTTATTAAATGCGTCTCAGGAATGTTGGCGACGACGGCTGATTCATACAATCTGTCTACAATAGGTTGAACAGCTTTTTCTCTTCTATGATTCTAAGTTTCTGCATTTATGATGGCAGGTGAGATTCAAATGTTGTTAATCACGAATAAGAAAAGCTGTAGAGAGCAGGTAAAAGCTGTCAGAGAAAAATAGCCATTGAGAAAAGCAATACTCGAGTTTTGTTTCACAATACTCGAGTGTTAACCAAGCATTTTGAATTTTATAAAACGATACTCGAGTGTTTTGTCTCAATGCTCGAGTTTTTATAACACTTCTTGGAATTACTCGAGTGTTTGCTGAGAGTATTGCAGAAGTTTTTGAATTCAAACATAAATACTCGAGTGTTACAGATTTTGTACTCGAGTGTTGAGAACACTTTCAGTTACTACTCGAGTGTTCAGAGGAAAACTTGAAGTGAAGTCTTTTGAGATATCACAATACTCGAGTGTTGGAAACATAATACATGAGTGTTATCACTTCTCTTACCATTACTCGAGTGTTTTGATGGAAGTGTTGTGTTTTGGAAGAAAAAGAACTCGATACTCGAGTATTGAAAACCAATACTCGAGTGTTATCAACACTTTCATCAAATGCTCGAGTGTTCAGCTTGAAGTGTTGCGCCACGTTTGAAAAACTTTGCCTGATACTCGAGTGTTGCAAACTGGCACTCGAGTGTTAGCAACACTTCTTTCACAACTTGAGTGTTCTTCTTCAAGTGAAGTGCTGTGACTTGAAAAACAACTCAATAGTTGAGTATTCCAACACAATACTCGAGTGTTGCCAATACTTCCATCTAAAACTCGAGTACTCTACATCCAGTGAAGCATAGTGTTTTAAAAATAAGGCTCAATACTCGAGTATTAAAACACAATACTTGAGTGTTGCTAATACTTCAACATCAATACTCGAGTTTCACCTGAAAGTATTCAGTTTAAAACATTCTAAGTACCAATACTCGAGTGTTTCAACAATATCACTCGAGTGTTGACAACACTTCAACCAATACTCGAGTTTTCATTCAAAGTACTGAATCACAGAAACATTTTGACTCACGGTACTCGAGTATCAGCATTCATTTCTCGAGTATTCTCAACACTTTCATCAGTAACTCAAGTGTTGTATGAAAGTATTGATTTTTATCACATGAAAAAGGTTCAATACTTGAGTTTCAAACCATAATACTCGAGTATTCCAAATACTTTCATACAAACTTGATTACTGAAGCACAGAACTCGAGTATTTCAAAATAAACACTTAATCAACAATAATTCAAGCTTCATAATTCCTGAAATCATTTTGTTATCATCAAAACATGGCATCAACATTCTCCCCCTTTTTGATGCTGACAAAAACTTTTTGAAATCAGTATGAGGAATTATGGAAGCTGAAATGAACCATGATACACAAAGTGAAAAATTGTGAAGCAGTAAATCATGAATTCATAATATCATTAAACCAAACTTAAAAATATCATAATCCATACATAAATAAGGTATCAAAGATATAAGACAAAATACAAAATAAGCATAAGCATCTGATTTTCTTTCTCCCCCTTTTTGGCATCAATCAAACAGAGGTGAGTGAGAAGGAGAAGGAGCAGGATCAGATGATGGCACAGGGTTAATGAAAGGTGCAGAGGGAGCTATGGAGGACACAGGAGTTGCAGGAATGGGTTGTGGCTTAGGGTTCAGAATGGAAGAGGAGAAGTCAATCATGGCCAACACTGCATTTATGGGAGGATCATCTGAGGGAGGAGAAGGAGCAGGAGGAGGAGGTGCAAAGGTAGAGGCCTGAGAGTCTCTGATGAACTGCTCTATGGAAGATACCCTGCTGTCCAAACCAGCCACAGATCTCTGTAATGCATCAAATTTCTCCAAGCATATATCTTTAAAAGTGATCAGGTCCTTGGATAAAGATGTGACAGCAACATCTAATACCTTTCCTGAGAAGTAATCATTTGCAGCCTGAAGAACAGTCCTGATATAGTCCTGGGTTTAAGCCTGGAATGTAGTGACAAAGGTCTCTCCCATCCTTTTGAACTTTGTCTCCATAGTCTGTAAGGCAGCCTGAGCGAATGATGGAGCAGAAGATGGCTGAGGTGGAGCAGATGATGGCTGAGCCTCATCATGTCCTCGGGATGTGGCTCAGGTGACCTTTCTCTTCTTCTTTGCTGGCTAAGACTGAACCTTCACCACATCTATGTTCATCTTGTGGAAGTGCTGGGTAGAAAACATGATGGGGTTCTCAACCTTCTCCACTATATACCATACCTGATGAATATCAAGTATGCGAGAGATAAGGAAAGGATATGGCACTGTCATCCTTTTGGAGTTAGAGAACCTAAATCTCCACATCTCATTGAACACCAGCTGTCCAATATTCCTCTTTTCCTTAGCCATTATGGATGCCAGAATGTAATCTCCATGGGCCAGATGAGTGTAGTTCTTGCTCTTATTCACTAAACATCTAGAATAGATGTAGTGAATAGTCCTCTGGATGACTGGCATAGAAGCAGGATCAAAAGACAAGTCGCCCGGATATTCTTCCCCAGGTCTCAGCAACTCAAACATTTCTTTTTCTGAAAAATCCTTGAATTTCTTATCAAATGTATGAGTTCCCAGATAGTCATTAATATCATCAGCAGTAATGCTTATCTCTACACCCCTAATCTTTGTGACCATGGAATGATGAGTGATTTTTCCTTTTTCATCCGTCAAAGAGTTTGATTTCATGTTATTGTAAAATATTCTCACCATCTCAGGGGAATATGACATGTTAATCTCAATCAGTTTCCTATAATGCTCCATGTACTCAGTCACATCAATAC
The DNA here is from genome assembly GCA_025593235.1 of Vachellia pachyceras. Taxonomy (NCBI): domain Eukaryota; kingdom Viridiplantae; phylum Streptophyta; class Magnoliopsida; order Fabales; family Fabaceae; genus Vachellia; species Vachellia pachyceras. Next base: position 10,046 of record JANTPZ010136667.1, read on the forward strand.
CTAAGGCCTTAATCTCTTCCAACTTAACATAAATTCCAGGACAAAGAGCACGGTTCTTATATCTCAACTCATACTCATCATGATCATTAATATATAAAGTGGAAGTTTTATAACCTTGAGGAGGCTCTAGTTTAGTTACCTTCTTTGCTCCTGTAATACCTCTTATTTATCCCTTTTAGCTTCCATTATAATGATTTGGAACCAATTAATGGCCTCAAGTAACTCAAATTGTCAAAAGGAACTAAATGAAAACTTTCATTTTTATGAGTTACTATTCACAGCTTTTTGGGCCAACTTTAAAAATTCATTACTAATTCTAGAAAAATCGAAATTGAGTGGTTCCAACTTCTATTTGAAGCTTACAAATTCCTTTATGAGGGAAAAACACTCATTTGAACAGTAACTGGTCCAATTGGTACAGGTTCTTTCGTGAAAATGTACTGTTCATATGGTAATTTTCCATTTCCCAGGATTTTCTGTGATTTTTCGCCAACTTTGGACAGTCATAACTTTCTGTACAAAACTTCAATTTCCGTGATCTTTGGCTTATTTCAAACATTGTAATGTGATATATTTTTCCACAAATTTTCAGCTCATTTGAAGTTCATTTACCCTGTTTACCGACAGGGCAAAGTAGGGAAAATGATCAACTTTACTTCCAGCACTTAGCCAAATTTTTACCCTACTTAACTTCATAAATTACCATTTTGATTTCTAAACCCTTCTTAACCATATTAACCTATGTAATTAGGCATCTTTAAAGCATACACTATTTATCATGAGTCCATCTTACATACATGAGTTACATTTACATTTCACATTACAATTTCTTAAACAATAAGCATAAAGATTACAACATAAATCCACACTCATACACATATGCAAATCTTGCTTCAAGCATCATTCATTTTCTCCTTACCCTTTGAGAAGCTTCCACCTAAAAATGGTTAGTGGGGGAGAATGAGATTTTTGGAAATCCCAGTAGCAAAACTATCTAACATACTTTCATAAAAAATGCATGACAACTTTCTCAATGAATGTGGATTAATAAAAGTGTAACATGAAACACATAAATGCATATGGCCATAGCATGAACATGCACACATCCACACTTTCATCACCAAAAAGTTCAAACAAGTCATGCATCAATCAAAGGAATTTTTCATGAGAACATAGATTAGAGTTAGATGGTCTTGCTACCTTGTGTCTTTAATTTTCCCCTTATTTGAATGCTCTCTTGTTTGCTTTGAGAATCACTTTCTTGCACCAAACTTTAGCCCATACAATTGTCAACATAATGGCCATTAAACATAATCCTTTACCAAGACAAAAATCATTGTAAACCTCTCTTAAACTTCCTCTTGAATCACGTATGCCTTAAGACATCAAACTTGTCTTTAATGTTTTCTAATGCTTCCAAAAACTTGGGCTCACTTTTACCCTACACAAAAACTCATTTTAAAGCCATTGGAAGCATCAAAATCATCAAAACAACATTCCTTCTCCAAGTTCCAGGTCAGACCGAAATCACACACATAATTGCCAAAACATGATTTTTCAAACTTTCATCATGTATAACAACATATTCTTGCTCCCAAAACACTTCTCATGGATTATTTAGCTCAAAAACAACTCTTCCTCATCAAATATAAAATTGGACACCATCTCCCTTACCTTGGATTTTTCAAGAGCTTGTTCCTCTCTTCCATGGAGGAAATGGCGTCTTCTCCTCCCCCTTTTGCAGCTGAACAAGGTCGGCCAAATGGGAAGAAATGGAGGGAATTGGCTTTTTATAAAAGTCTCTCATGAAAGATGGAAGGCTAAGATTC
>JANTPZ010136674.1:0-18072 GCA_025593235.1 Vachellia pachyceras
AGTGTTGAGTATTCTTTTGAAAAACAAAACCCGATACTCGAGTATTACAACACAATACTCGAGTGTTGTCAATACTTCAACACTAATACTCGAGTTTCACATGAAAGTACTTTGTTACAACATATTTTATCACCAATACTCGAGTGTTCAAAAACATTACTCGAGTGTTTGTAATACTTTCTCTTAACACTCGAGTTTTCATTCAAAGTGTTGATTTCCAAAAACATTTTAACTTATAATACTTGAGTGTTATACCTCAGAACTCGAGTGTTACCAACACTTTCAACAAGAACTCAAGTGTTGTCTGAAAGTATTGATTTTTACTTCATGAAAATGCTTGATACTCGAGTGTTAAAGCATAATGCTCGAGTATCCTCAATACTTTCACACACAACTCGAGTGTTTCAACAAGAACACTTAATCATCAATAATTTAAGCTTGAAATCATTTTGTTATCATCAAAATAAGGTATCAACATTATAGCTTTTGGCCTAGTGGTAAGCGCTTGATCCTAACATTTGGTATTAGAGCCAAGGTCATGGGTTCGATTCCCAGCAGGACAATTGCTGAGGGGGAGATTGTTAGCCAAGGTGTAGCATCAATTGTCCCATGGCGGAGGCCCGAGGGGCCAAGTCATAGTCGAACCATAGCGCTTGGGCGTCTGCTCTACTATGGGTTAAGGAAATAGAGTTGCGACATGACTAACAGCTATAGCTTTTGGCCTAGTGGTAAGCGCTTAATCCTAACACCATCATGATCACGTGTAACTCCTCCACACGCCGCCTTCAATCCATCCTTCAAGCAAGCACCATCCACATTCCACTTCACCACCCCATAAATGGAGCCTGCCATCCTGCATTGCGATCAACTCCAACACTAGCTTCCCGTAATGGCCCTCCTGCCCAGCTCACCACAGCACGAGTTTTAGCTATAACCTAGTGATGCCCCACCGCTTTTCCTTGAAACACTCCTGCGTTTCTATTTAGCCATAAGTGACGGCATAGGATGGGAAACCAACTCGACCAGCGAACATCCATGATCTTGACTTCTTGTGTAATATTCCATGCAATCCATTTGTCTACCTCCTAAATTGAAAAGAATTTACTGCATAACTGAGGAGGAACTAGAAGCTTCCAGCAATCCTCAGCCACTTTACACTCCCTTAGAACATGGATCGTATCCTCTTTCATGGCCCCGCACGCCATGCACTTTCTGGACCTCACATATTTCTGGTGGATCTATATACATTCGTCAACAATCGGCCTTTCATGCAAAGCCACAAGAAGTGCTTCACACGTTGAGGGACCCCCAGTTTCCAAATGCGCCGCCATGTGGTGTTCTGAGAGCGCTGTCTTCTTGGCCACAACGAATTGTAAGCAGACTTAATTGAGAATTCTCCATGCGTCATCCATCTCCATATGGGTCTATCCTCCATCCTCTCTTTTGTTGGCGGGCTCCTATCAATCGTATCTAGGATCATGCTAGGTAGGTGTTGAATGATCTTGTTCCACCTCCAACTTCCTAAGTCTGTTATGTACTCCGCTACATATTCGTGTTGCATAATCTGATCGATAGGCTTGATCGCATACTGCTTCAGGGGTTGCAGCCCTGGAACCCATTGATCATCCCAAAATTTTATCTTATGGCCGTCCCCTAGCTGCCATCCGATTCCCCTAAGGACCTGCTCCCACACTTCCTTGATCCCCTTTCACACCTGAGATCCTCTCCTATTACCCGCAATATTCGGTAAGAGATCCGAACCGCATTTATACTTCTCACGAAGAAACTTCACCCACAACGCATCCCTTATATTTATCAAGCCCCAACCTAACTTCATCATGAACGCTTTATTCTACTTTCGAGCTGATCTTATCCCGAGACCCCCTTCCTCCTTGCTACGACAAACTTCCTCCCAGGCGACCAAATGGACTTTCTGGTTTGAATCCGAACTACCCCATAGGAATTTCCTATTCCTCTTATCAATCTCATTGCAAGTACTGGCTAGTAAGGTAGTGGATTGCATGGTGTAAACCGGCCCCGCCGAAGCTACCGACATGATCAAAGTGTGTCTCGCCGCAAGAGATAGGCTATGTATCTTCCAGTTAGCAAGGCGTTTATCCATTTTGTCCAAGATGTCATGATACGTTCGTGTTGACACTCTTTTATGCAGTAATGGAATACCTAGATACTTCCCCAGGTCTAATGTTGGAACGAAGCCCAAAAATTCACTAATCTCACGATGCCTAGCCTGGTTTACGTTCTCAGAGAAGAAAATGCGGGACTTCATCGAGCTCACTTTCTCCCTTAATGCCAAGCAAAAGTCGTCCAGACAAGCTTTAACCACTCCCGCCTGATCAGCGCTGGCTTCAGCAAATAGGATAAGGTCATCTGCAAAGAACAGGTGTGAAATGGCAGTTCCCCTTTGAGATAGACGAAACGGGAGCCAACTTCCCTCCACTACCACCTGCTGGATGAGATGAGCCAATTTTTCTATAACGAGGACAAATAAGAAAGGGGATATTGGATCTCCCTGACGAAGACCACGTCCTGGACGAAACTTTGGACCCTTACCTCCATTCCACAAAACTTGCATGGATGCTGTTGAGAGGCAGGCTTCCACTAACTCAATAAACTTAGAAGGCAACTTCAACTCACGCAAGCACATTGACACGAACTCCCATCACACTCTGTCATATGCCTTATCCAAGTCAATCTTAATAGCCAAAAATCCTCTCTTCTTCTTCTTATCCCTCATTGAATGAATAATCTCTTGTGCTAGAATGATATCCATGCCTTGCCTTCCAGGTATAAAGCTGCATTGGTTAGGAGCTACAACGTAGGGCATTGCTAGCTTAAGTCGGTTTGCAAGGATCTTAGTCACCACTTTATAGATCACATTACACAAGCTTATAGGACGGAAATCACTGAAGTATTGCGGGTTGTCCACTTTAGCAATCAACACAATATTTGTTTCATTAATTCTCTCAATTTCTTGAGGAGTTTGGAACACTTTTTGAACCAAGTTATTCACGGATTCCCCAACCACTTCCCATTGACTCTGATAAAATAAGGGATTTAATCCATCAGGGCCCAGAGCTTTTAAGAGTCCCATGCTAAAAGCTGCTTGCTTTACTTCCTTCAAGTCTATACTGCGTCCAATATCCTGAAGGGCTCCACCGTCTAGTTCTGGGAACTGTCCACCAAAGTTAATGTTACTACTATAACCCAGGTCTTTGCGGTACAATTCTTGGAAGAATCTCGTGCCTTCCTATCTTAGCACCTGTTGGTCATACACCCACTCGCCATCGGGTCTCTTCAGGGCTTCAACCACCTTCTTACGCCTCTTACTATTAGTAATTGTGTGAAAATAACGAGTGTTTTTGTCACTATTCTTATACCACTCGCATTTTGACCGTTGGAGCCACATAATATCCTCCTAAATTAGAATGCTCTCGAGTTCCTCCCACAAAGCATTCAATCTTGTTGTCTGAGACATAGTATGACTGCTCTGCCCGTTCACCTTTTCTAGTTGTGACGGCAGCATTTTCTTCCTTTTGTTGATATTTCCAAATACCGAGACATTCCACTTCCTAACATCCTGAATAAACTTGTTCACGTTCCCTTCCCATTCGTATCTGTCCCTCCAAGCATTTTTTACCAGCTCCTGAAAGCCTTCGTGCATTACCCAAGATGCAAAAAACCTGAAGGAGCGATCCTGTGGCCTTGTCTCCCCTACACTCCTTAATTTTAAAAGCAGGGGGATGTGGTATGATTTGAAACGCGGGAGATGGATCACAGAAGCAGAGTTGAAGGACTCAAACCATAGAGAGTCTGCAAGGACCCGATTAAGACGACTCCGAGCATTCCCTCTACTCCACGTATACTGGGGCCCTTGGAAAGCTACCTCACACATGTCATTTTTGTTTACCCAGTTTATAAACTCCCTGTCTGACCCCGCGGGCCTGCCAACCACTGATCTCCTTTCCCCTTCTCTCAAAGTAGCATTAACGTCACCACCCACACACCATCGCCGAACTCCTAAACTTTTAATAATTCCGAGCTCATGCCATAGTGTTCTTCGTAGTGTGATGTTCGGATGCCCATAAACGATAGAAAGATCCCAAGTATAAGTTGTTCCTTTCCTAAACGTGCCATGCAACACCTGCGTATATTTATTAGTGACCTCGAACTCCATGTCCTGATCCCAGAAGCACCAGATGCCGCCACTAAACCTATTTGTCTCAACTACCTCTACCTTGTCAAATCCCAACCTGATAGCCATCGCCATAGCGCAATCACCTTTTTGTCAGGGTTCAAGAATAGCAAGGAGACTGATATTATACTTCTTGCAAAGTTCTGACATAAGCCTTACAAAAGCTCTACCAATACCACGAGAGTTCCACACTATAATGTTCTTATCCATAAAATACAATAGTTAATACAAGCCCAAATGCACCTAGCGATCACTGGGCATTTGCTCTTCTTGTCCTTCTTGGCCCAATTTCTTGCGACGCTACTGTCATTGAGTCGGAATAAAGTAAGTCACTACCATTTCCACCTACTCCTGGGTCTGGTGGATCACTGTCCTCATCAATGCCTTCTTGATGTTCATTAGCAACGTTCTTTCCACCTCCCCACCCCTATATTGGTGTCTCCGCACCCTACGCCTTATCCTCCATGTTTACCACCAAATCTTCCAAATTTTCCTTATTTATTGGAGTATCACGAGCTACTGCCACGTCGCCAATCTTCTCGTGAGCCACCTTATGTTCGCTTTGAATAATCGAAGACTTATTCTTCTTTGGGCCCACCATAACTTTATCTATATTGACATTAGGCATTTGAATTCCTCCCGTGGGCCCCATGACTTGCACTTTTTCCTATTAAATTCATTCCCTGCGTTTAATTCACTCCCAGGATCTCGGCCCATAATAATTCCCCCTTCCACGTTCGTCAGCTCCTTAACGGCACTTCCACGTGTTCCCTCTTCCACGTTCTTATGCTCCTTAACGGCACCAACACGTGTTCCATCTTCTTCGGCATCTAATCCCAACGGCTTCCCCTTATCCAGCAGCGAAAATCTCGACCCACTCCCCTCCTTTCCGTGATGAAGCCGTGATTCTCGCCTAACGTCTCCAACCGCTCGCCTGGATCTGCGTGGACGTTGAACTAGCATCCATTCCGAGAACTGCACCTTTGTTGATCCAGGATTTTCGCTGCCCTGTTTCACCGTTCCCTGGTTCTCCGTCCTTGCCTCTGAGCCCTCCGGCGACCTGCTGCTCCTTATCGTATTCATCTCCTTCGCCTCAGATTGATCCATGTTTGAGCTTTGTTTCATCGGACAATGGTCACCATCATGCCCATAGTGACCACAATTAAAGCCAGCCCGTTTTTTTAATTTTTTTTCAAAAAAAATATTAAACCTTTTTTTTGTTTTTAATAGGAAGTGTATGATATTTCAATAGCTTCAAATATTATTTTAAACTTTATTATTTTATCTTAAATGCACATTTACTTTGGAAATTGTTGATTATGTATTATATTTTTGTATTGTAAACATTGTTGATTATATTTTTTTAGAGATGTAGGGTAGTTTTCTTTCAAAAAATCAAATGGCTTTAGTAAATTTTATGCAAATTTGTTGTATTATTTTTTTAAAAATAAATTAGTAAAATAAAAAAATAAAATAAGAAAAAGAAAAAAAAGGTGGCGGGCGTCGGGCTCGGGCTGCCAATTTGGCAACCCGTTGGAGGTCGGGCTACACAGCCCGAGGATGTGCAGCCGGTGGGCTGATATAGGCGGGCCCGCGGGCCAGCCCGTTTCCCACCTCTAACCATTACTCTTATCCTATTTACGTTAACTAATTTTTGATTGATCTTTTAATTCCGTTGTAAAAAATAGTGAGATACAAATTGAAACTGAATTGCAGTATGGTTTAATTAGCATAAATGTGCAAACTGACCAACCGAAAAAATCAATAATTCAATTTCATGTCGCATAAGAATCGTGCAAGAACGCATGAAGAGAGCAAAAAGATTAGTTGATGAGAGGTGGATGCTGGATGTGATTGGAGCGGCAGGGGATGGAGACGACCTATATTGAGATTGTTTGTGACAACGTTTGGAAAAGCCAAATGCACGTTCAACAATATTTTTCTGCAAAACGAGATAATTTCTTTCGTATGTTTACCTCAACTTATGTAAAAGTACTTCTCTACCGCGTTCCCAAACGGGTACAATATTGAAGTGGAATGCAATAGCTATGATAGAGAGGCTGAAGGAAAAGGGGGTGTTCAGCGGCCCCTCAATATCGGGGCACTTCTCAAATCTCAAAGGAATTTTTGCATTTCTTTGAATTATTAGATTTTGGATAAAAATAGTGACATTTTGATATTTTATGTGTAAAAAATGGTTCAACTTTCAATTTTTATAATTTTTCAAAGATAGTGGAGGATAAGTTTGATGCATTTTAAAGTGTGTATCTTTAAAAGATTATAAAAAATGAAAACTGAACCATTTTTTATCCCACTCATTTTATATTGCACAGAAAAACAATTTTTAGAGGCCACTACAACGTCGAGGGAGAAGGGATCATGATGAGGGGACTGCGTCCAAAGCCATGATAGTGGTGAGGTTGAAAGGGTTCATGTATGGGGTAGAGCCGCCCATGATCTGCTGCACAATAAGCATGTTGGCCTTCTTCGAGGGGTGGAACGGGTCCCAGAAAGCATACAAGCTCCGGTCGGGGTACAGGTTGGAGAGAGGCGTGCACAACCCAAGCCCATTGTAGGGCCCTTGACCACAGCAAGCTACTTTAGAGGTGGTGAATCCTGTAACCAGAATCATCAATTTAGTCTGTCAGTAAAGGCAACCGCGAGTACACACAGTATGAGTGAATAACAAGTGTGTGTGTGTGTATACCAAATGCTGCGAGGTTGGAAACAAAGTCGTTGTGCATTCGAGTAGTATTTGCGGCGATGAACACGTGCCTTCCAAGCTTCTTGTTGAGTCCTTGTAGCATGTGCTCAAGTTGAGGGTTGTATAGTACGGCGGCTCGTTGTAGTTCTGCGGAACAGCCGCCGTTACTGGATCGCATTGCCAGTTCTGCGGGAACGCAGCCCAGTGGTCCGGTGCCTGTCACTATGACCATGCGTGCTCCCAGATCATAAAGCCTCTGATCCGCATCAAGTCCATTCATTGTGAGTTAATAAAAAAGATAAATCAAATAAACAGCTCATGGCCCAGCCTGATTATATTGTACTAATAGGTTACCAGCAGAAGCTTGCGAAACTCCACGATGAGAAACTTGACGTAATTAGGCAAAGAATACTGGCGGGACCTGGCAGAATAGGGCACCAGGTAGTAGTTGTTAACAAAATCATTGCCGCCGACGGTGACGAGCACCAGCGCTTGGTTCACCAGCGCTCTTGCCCGCGCTGCTCCCACCAATGAGTTCAGTCATCCTTGGTATTCTCTGAAGTACTCTAGCTGTCTGTACATTCTTATTATGTTCAGCTGCAAAACTCAACCCTCACAATTCATCCATTTCATCTAATCATCGATTATATTCAATTCATCATATATTCAAATAAATAAATACAGGGCTGGCACGTACAAACTGAGCGCCAGTGTCGTTGAGGATGCCGATTCCAGCAGAAGCAAAGTTGGCACCTACCAGGATTTTTTGCCCTCTCAACTGGGGACTCAAGTAAGGCAAAGTTGACTCGGCGCCGAGCTGCTAGCCTGATAACACACACATGATAAAGAATTAATAATTAATGGCGAGAGTGGAAAGGAAATGATTATAGGGTGGAGAGCAAACTGATAAGATCAGGTATGTTGAGGCCGTTCGAGAAACGGCCGGTGGGCCTGCGAGTAGGATAGTCGATTCCATAAGGGGGGAGTCAGCACGAGCAGAGGTTGCCAAGTAATTGTTGTTACCGCTGTCAATCAGGGAATCTCCTAACACGAAAAACGCCCTGGGCCTCCCCGTTGCCATCCCCATTGCCAAGACCATAACCCAAAAACATATCAAATTCAAACCTGACCGCCGCTTGCTTCTCATTAACGACGACCGATGCACTCTTGACTAGCTAGCCTGTATTGTATCTTCTGAGAGCATGTATGCTGTTTGCTGCAGCCTTATTTTATAAGCCCTCCCACCCAACCCCCATCATCATTCCACCGATCTTGCCCCCTCGCTTTTAGGTGCTCACTTTTATTCCATGGAACCAATCTTCCTTCGGCCACACATGTGATGTGCGTTAATGATGAGACGGGTAGCTTTAACTTGATATTTGATCTCCTCTTCGTGAAGCTTTCAACTGCATCTTTATTTACGACCCTCCCTCCAACCGCCCCTACGAATACGTACAAAATTAATCCAAAGGCAGTCAAAACCATGTTGTACAAAAAACCTTCCCGCTGCTGTGTGAATTTATTCATATATAACAACCACACAAGGATTTAAGACCGTAACCTCACTTATTCTTGTTCCGCTACATGGCTGCACAGTAGTAGCTAGGGTGCTGTGCTCACTTATCATCTGAAAGAGACTGATGGATGGTCTAGGGATTTGAAATCATTATTTTAATTAATTGTGTATTTAGCTGTTCTTGTCCCTGTTTCTTTCTTGCTTGTCTTGACAATGCGTTGCTTAGGTCTGTTATACTTGTTGCTTCTAGTTAAACATCTGTTTGGTCCTGGTAATTCATTTTGTTGTAGAGTATGAAAGTTGAACTGTTGCTCTAGTTACTCAGTACCTACTGCTTGATGTCAAAATGAAAACTTATGGCCAACCTTTTGAAGCATCCTTGGCTTTGGCTGAAGTTAATTCTCCTGTTATTTGTTATAACTCTGTTGGATTGCATGATGAAAAGTGAAAAATATGGAGAACGTCGTGGGCTGCTTTTGGACTTGCCTGAATGGTAAAGGGTTTTGGCGTCTCTTGCTTGAAAAAGTATAGGACTGTAGCTCTACTTCAAGAAGGGCTTGCTGACAGGTGTGGGATAACTCTGTTTTACATGTGACTACATTTGTTGTACCACGAATTGTTCGTGTTGTCCTCAAAAGTACCCTTAACTGCCGCAGTATTAGTGCATATGCGTTTTAGTTGAAAAAATTCTGACCTTAATGTAAAGGAGCTGGTGCTAGAGTTTCTGTAAAAATTAATGCTGTTAGCCAAAGCTTTCTTAACAAACTTCTGATTCCCTACTTTTCGGTACAAGGCTTTAGGAAAACTCTTATTTTCCGTAGTATGAATAGTCTAGGTGCAAATTTACTTTCCGGTGATGGAAAACTTTATTTTTCAATGCAGGAATTCAGTAAAATCTCGGGAAGGGGCCTTACTTGGTTTTGAATGCCTCTGCGAAACACTTGCAAGACTGTTTGAACCGTATGTTATTGCAAAAGAGATTGTTGCTGTTGCTGTTGCTATTGTTATTGTTATTGTCATTTTATATTTAAAAGCCTTATTCTCAATTTGGTTCAGGTATGTGATTCAAATGTTACCATTACTTTTGGTTTCCTTCTCTGATCAAGTTGTTGCAGTTCGTGAAGCAGCTCAATGTGCTGCCCGTGCAATGATGTATCAACTCACTGCACAAGGAGTGAAGCTTGTCCTTCCATCTCTTCTGAAGGTGATTATCCTGCATTTGATATGACCGACTATCTGTTTTACCAACTTCAATCATCATTACGAGTGCACTAGGAGCAGAAGAGGATCCTATCACATTCATATCCTAGAAAGTAGCTTATGAGGCTGAAAAGCTCAAGGTTAACATAAACTCCACATTAGGCTCCCAGGCTTCCATTGTGGGAGTTGAGTTTCTTATTGTAATTGCCTAATTGGGGTTCAACATTTGAACAGGCCCCATGAGCTTGGCATCTGTGCAAGCTGGATTTATTCTAACTTCTTAGTCCAGAGTCTGACATTGCAATATTTGCCTACATGCATGATTGCAACTGGGATGCAAAACTAATACGAACCTTTGGTGACCGCACCCCAAAAATGAGGTTGGAGAGCCCAATGTTTATATAAACCTCACCTAAGTATGCCATATTTCCAATGTCGGATTCAAGTCCCATATAATGTAAGACTAATAACCTCTTGGATGAAAATGGATCCTACATTAGATTGCCACAGTAATTTATAAGCTATTTATCTCTCTGGCATGGGCACCAAAAGCACTAAAATTATATGGTTCGTGTCCTTATAATTGAATTATCTACACAATGCTACATTTATTCAAGATATAATGGAATAACTATGTAGGACCAAAAAAAAGCCGTTGTCTATACTTACTGTATCTACAGAAACTTGTTAGATTATTTAGAGACTTTAGAGACATTTTAGATTTAAGAGTTATACTCGCTTATTTTATTTTCATATGCTCCTTAAAATTATCACACAGTAGTGTGTTCAGACTTCCTAAAGGCATGAGTTTATCTTATCTTTTTTCTTTCTCAACCTTCTCCCTTCCCCACTTTACATATATTGGTTCTGCATTGGTTATATTCTTTCTACACCTTCTGTAGATAACATGAAAAATCTCTGCATCTTGTCCCTAAGATCCCCTAAAAAATACGTTTGACCTGTCAATCGCTGAGGTCAGAAAGTTTATACAGTTTACTTCAAACAAAAATTTCAAGTTTAGTTCAGTACTTTCTGCATTCTCCAGTATGATTCATTTCAACTAACTTATCAAAAACAAAAAACTTTAATTAACAAGTTTTTCCACCTTCATTGGGGAAAAAAGGGTTTTTCCACCTTTACTCATGTTAAATGAGATTTTGAAGGGGAGAGAATGAGAGAGAAATACAAAAAGCATTGTTTAATCATTAATTAAGTATGCAAAATTGATAAATAATAGTGAATTATTATTTTTCTATAAGTGATGTGTTATGTAGTTGAGTAGGTATTCTCTTGATAAAAAGAATTAGGTGAGTTGATTATGGCATGAGCTCACCTAAAATGGGCAAGCCCTGCGCTGTGAAGAATAATCTTTTTCAAAGTATCTTTTTCCACTGGGAGTATTATCAGAATCTCTGGACTCTCATCCATATGCTCGTCCATAGGATTTCGGAGTTCGGACTACGTACTGGTCGGTTGCAAAAATTATTTTTCTAACCACATATATAGTAAAATATTTACAGTACTGCTAGAATGTTGGGCTCTTGTTTTTTATAGTTGATTGACGATGATGTAAGTTTAGCGGATTGATTAAAGGATTACATGGACGTCAGTAATCCACATGGATAGACATTGAGAGAATAAAACCCACTGCTCATCGATTCAAGAGAAACTGTACCGTTGATACCTTATATATATGGTTAATGCAGGGTTAATTACACGATTACATGGACGTTGGTAATCTACATAGATAAACATCAAGAGAATAAAACCCATTGCTCACGACTCAAGAAGAGAAACCGCACCGTCGACACCTTTTGTATACATGGTTAATGCAGTCATCATAAGTTTTACATTTTATATTTGTTGGTATTGAATTTATTTGCCTACAATATTCATTGATACTGACTATTTGTTTAGAACGTAGTAAAATTGGAAAGAACACAACATCCAATTGTTAATGTAAAAGTCAATTGCTTTTTTAAATCAAATAAACTAATTAAGTTGTTATATTTATTATCTTTCTCCAAGTTAATTTGTTTAACTTATAAGGTAACACTATTATGTAATCTCATGATATATATAAATATTTTAGAATATATATTATAATTAAGTAATTTATTTAACTTTAAATCTATTAAAAATATCAATTACATTTTATATTAGAGAATGGATATGGCAATAACAACACTAACAAAAAAATACCTACGACAGTTTTTGCAAAATCATGGTAAGTTTCTCTTAAGAAAACATGAAGTGAATTTTTTAAAAAATTCTTTATCTCTTCTCTGTTAATTCTTTGGTATGTGTTTGTAAATACCTTTGAAACCTTGATTTTGGCTCAAACCATCATTTCACATATAGAGCAGATAAATACCCCACGAATATCTAAGATAGTTTTTAACCGTTAAAATAGGTTTTGTTTAATTCACCCAAACACCTAAGCGTTTAGCTCTGGAAATTTAGCTAACCTTAAGTGCGCAGTTCGTTTATCTTTATTCGATATGCATGCATGGTCAATTAGAACTAAAATTCAGATATATGTAGCCTACCTACACACGTGTAGACCACCCATATTTAGGAACATGTTTGAGACCTGTCATAGAGACTCCTGGAACTTGGTTTTAATGTTACGTATTATTGTTCATTTGGATTAATGGCAGGATCAACTTTTACAGCATGATTTACGGTTTACAAGATAAGCATATAATGGGTCCGTTTGGTAAAGCGGTGGAGAAGTACTTTTACCATTTACGAGGTAAATGTGTGAAGGAGATTATCTCGTTTTACGGAAAAACACTGTTGAACGTGCTTTTGGGGTGTTGAGAAGCTTTACCAAACACCCCCAATAAGGATTATGTCTTTGATCTACGTGAATATATTTTTTCCAATGTTAATACAACTACAGGGCCTTGGTTAGCATCAAACCGTGTTTGGGATGGGTTCCCAAATATAATACACCTTCAATTAGGGTAAAAAATTTTGATTCCATCGATTAGAGAAGCATTTGAATTATGAGACCGCTAACAGAGTCTATTGGGGTTTTGATCTCAGATGAAATTAATGGTGGGTAGTAGAGAAAAGAGACGGTTGAAGGAATAAGTATAATTCAGGTGGCACGCTTAAGCTGTGCGTTGAATTGTCAGCTAGACAGTAATAAAGAATGGACCAAGATAGGGAAAAATAGGACAATGATTTATTGGGCAGCCAGCATTAAAGTGGTTGTTGAGGATAGAGAGGAGTGCAACAAGACGGAGAGAGATGAGAGATGGCGCAGTGCACAGTGCACACACATGGATATAGGCAGCAGGTAATTAAAATGAAGGCACTTTACATAATTAAATAGGAATGATGCGCAATGACGCCTAATTGAGGGCGCGATCCAAGGCGAGGGCGGTGCTGAGATTCATGAGGTACATGTACTTGGTGGTGTGGTGCCGCTCATGATCTGCTGCACAATCAGGCTGTTGGCCCTCCCTGATGATGGGTGGAAGGGATCCCAGAAGGCGTACACGTCCCTATTGAGGCACATGTTGGATGCCACCGTGCACAATCCCAGCCCTATAATGTTCTGGAACTCTATATAAAGCTCTGTAACTCTTTAGAAAGTTCTAGAATAGATAGTATGGTTTATAATGTTCTGAAATGTTCTAGAATATCATGAAAAACTCTAGAATGCTGTGGAAACCTCTGGAACGTTCTAGAAGCTTATGGATAAATTTTCAAGACTATCCATTCTAGAACAAAGTAGAAAGATTTAGAACGTGTATGATATTTCTAGATGCACAATGTAAGCCGTTGGATCAAATTGATCTCCACCGTTCATTAAGGAGTCGGAAAAGCTATAAATAGGTGGCATTGATCATTTGGCAAGGCAACCAGAATCCAAACACTTGTAAATCATTCTAATACCATTATCATTTCAAGTATTCAATACTTGAGTTCTCTTCTTTCTTACCCAAAGCATACTTACTTAAGGGATTTTAGGTTGAGTTAATCACTAAAAGAGGAATGTCTAAGTGCCGGAAAAGAGTAAGCCGGTGACACATTGCTTTGCAACCCCTGCTCTTCATGCCACGAGTCATGCACATACAGCAACTCCTATGCGGAAAATTAGTGAATAGAAGTACGCAATAGTATTACTGTAGGCTATGGGATTACTGATGAAATCATTGCTCATCTGCTGGGTGTTGGCACTGATGAAAACATCGGAACCAATTTCGCTGTTGATCTGAGACAGCATCTGAATGAGTTGAGGGTTGAACAACGACGCTACCCTTTGCAGCTCCGCAGAGCACCCCCTGTTCCTGCCTTGCATCACCAGTTCCACCGAAACACACCCCAATGGCCCTGTCCCCATCACCATCACCCTCCACGCTCCCAGATCATATAGCCTCTATGCTCCCGTTTTTTATTATATTACACAAATATTTCAACTTCTTAAAAATTTGAAAATAATGTCACGCGATTTAAAAACTTATATATGAAACCAAAAATGTGTTTTCATCTGGGACCTGTAGCTTCTGTGCTATATGAAAAATACATTTTTTAGTTACTGATTGAGACGGCAGATAATGGAGCAGACACTAATTAGCAAGGAGAAAACTAACCTTGAGTATCTTCTTGTATTCAGAGATTAAATACTTGACATAGTAGGGCAGAGCAAACTGGCAGGATCTAGCGGAGAAGGGAACCAGATAGTAGTTGTTAACAAAGTCGTTGCCTCTCAGAGTGATAAGGACCGGTGCTCCGCTCACTAAATGCTGCGCCTGCTCCTCTCCAATCAGGGCACTCAGCCTCTGCTGGTACTCTTAGAAGTACTCCAGTTGTCTTAATATTCTTATTATGTTCACCTGCAAGTGACATATTAATTATTCGGCACCACAACATGCACTCGCACACGCATGTAAAACTGATGCACATTTATGCATGCCAAGTAGCTGCCAATGCAAAAGCAAAGTTGGCACCCACGAGCAATCTTTCTCCGGTGATCTCCGGGCTTAAATACGGCAACATGGATTCTGCTCCAAGTTCCTGGCCTGTAGCAATGAATGAAAATTAAAAATCAGAGCGCGTACGTACGAATGAATGAATGTAGGCATAAGTGAATGCAACGTATAACTGATGAAGTCGGGGATGTTGTCGCCATTAGAGAAACGGTCAGTGGGTCTGCGAGTGGGATAGTCAATGCCGTAGGGAGGAGAGTCGGCTCAAGTTGAGGTGGCCAAGTAGTTGTTGTTGCCATTGTCCACCAGCGAATCCCCAAGCACGAAGAATGCTCGCGCTCCATCTGCCCCTCTCATCCCACTTGCCGCTGCTATCACCCAAACTGGGTCCTTCATAATCTATGCACAGTCAGGAGTACAACTTTTTTTAATGTTTAGATAAGAGGTTAACTTTGAATATTATCTGCATTTCATTCCATCTTCACCTCCCTCCCAGCTTTTAAACCTGCCAATCCTCTATGGACTCTACTCTCACGGCAGGGGCTGGGGAATAATAGACCACCAGCCATATTTCTCACCCGAGCATGATGGTAATTGAATGATAATATACTTAATTAAAAAGTAAGCACTTGAAAAATATACACGAAGTAGCCATACTATACATCCCAATGACATTTTAACCAACATTTCAAATATAAGATGTGCATGACTGTAAATCCTCTCATTTAAAATTAGGGATGGTAATGCGGGTTGGGCCCACGGGCCCAACCCGCCAGCCCGCCAGGGGGGCGGGCTGAGCCCGCGGGTTGGTGGGCCAGCCCGCCAGCCCGCTTTTATTTTTTTTTAATTTTTAAATTATTATATCTTATATATTTTTACCTTTTTTCATCCCAATATTTTTTATAAAGATAAAAGTAATATTAAATTCTATTTTTAGAAAATTATTGAACACTTATTCATAGAATTTGAAAGAGAATAGCATAAATATGCAATCTTATAGGAAAAAGTTGGGTAAAAAATGAAAAAAGAATTTATTTTTTAATTTTTTTAAAAAAATAAAAAAGTTGGCGGGTCGCGGGCTGGGGTTTTCCAGCCCGCCACCTGGCGGGCTGGTGGCGGGCTGGCCCGCCCAGACCACCAACCCGCGCGGGGTGGCCCGCTTTACCAACCCTATTTAAAACAATATTTCCAGATGGGCTTTATTACTTGGAAAAATAGGCCCCAAGAAAATGGGCCATTCATGGGCGGATCGAAAAGATTGGTAATTTTCTGCAATAGATTCCCACTTGGGGCAATCCTTTCCTTCAGCACAGGCCCCTTAAAGGCTCAGAGGCCCATGGAACGAACTGACTCCTAAACCGTCTCATCTCCTTCACATCTCACTAGGTTTACATGTTAACCCCCCTCCAAAAATTCAGTCCGAGGCTCAGCTGGCCAGCTGCTTCTGCTAAAACCCTGTTCACCTTTCCGATACACTGAATTACTGTGCATGAGGAGTGCCTACTTTAGTCTCTGATCAACACATCCACTGGGATTTCTATATCCTTCCGTTTAATAATGGCGGATTCAGTAGATGCTCTTATTTCCATTGCCGAATTTGTTTCAACTGCGCCCACCACCAAACGGGTTCGGATATTCCGTGATGAAATCCCATCGCTTTTGAATAACTTAGGTCAGTGATCACGTCTCTACACCTGACGTGGACTTGCAGTTGTTAAGTGAAGTATTTTCTGTACCATTTTGGACATCCTGGAATGGGTTTGCTTATATTCCCCACTAACTTGATTAAGTGAACTGATATGAGTGCTTATTAGAATTTTTACTGGTCTGTAGATATGCCGAGAAAAAGAATTGCGATGCACTTCTCTCCTTACATTCTGCATACACAACTCTAACCTTGCATTCACTGCTTATTTTAAACCAGCTTGGAATTATGTCTGACGAGGACATAGTGGTCCTGACAACTCATTCTCACACCATGGAGATAATGTGGGATTGTTTCTTAATTGATAGGGTTCAGTGGCCGATTCAAGGGGTACAACTATAAAGTTTACTCTTTTTTCCCGTAATTTTGCACTCCCACAAAAAGAAAAGACTCTGAAAGTGTTTCTCTAACTAGATGGCTTTAGTTCTGAGCTAAGTTTGAAGAGAAATAACTTTTTATTATTATGATTAAATGTTGACAGCTTTAGTTTCTGACGGTTCGAAGTAACAGAAACATTACCGAAAATTGTTCTAGTGGTTCTATCGCATAAGCAGGACAATAAGTAATACTCACACATCGTCTCCTGTAAAGATAATAAATATATGCCCTCACACACATCATACACCTTTGTGCGGTACAGAGTTAGTATTACAAGGGAAAAAGAAGCGAGTAAAAATTAAATTTTGAAATACCACCTAGCCATCGGCACAGCAATTGAAAATTTTATTCTATCACATGCAATTTTTTGCTCCTCTCCAACAGCCGACGTTGATCTTGAATGTAGATATACAAGTGAGCCTCTACAGTGAAATGTATCTTTGCACCATTGTATACGTAATTTTTGGTTCATGTTCTCATTTTTAATTTTTGGCCCTCGAAATAATTGAATCCTGGATCCAACCCGGATGGGGTTGCAGTGTTGGGATTATTGAAAATTTGTTCAAAGCATATGTTCCATGTTTATTTCTGTCACTGCCGAGTAGGAGAAGATGGATGAAATTTGGCAAGCTCACTAACCTACGCATAACACATTAGATATTTTACTGCATTGTAACTGCTGCCTGCAGCATCTTTTTTGGATCAAACTATTAATACTGCATATAACTTATGGGAAACTAATATTCTGTATTACCCTTTTTTGAAGGGTATTTAGGATGTATGTTATGCCCTAGGCGCTTGGTTTGGTTTAAATAGTTGGTCTGCATTACATCTTCGACTTGTTTGCAAGCTTTTATATGCAGAATTTTATTGCGAAATCTCAGCAGTTACTTTGATTTTTAAAGATGCAGAAATGTCTCCAGACCTGGCGTCATCATTGACAGATGTAATCTTTAGAACACTTACGATTTATGATGATCGTAGATCAAGAAAAGCTGTTGATGATGTGATTGTGAAAGCTTTAGGTGAAACAGTGTTCATGAAAACTTTTGCTGCAGCCATTGTTCATAATATGGAAAAGCAGTCGAAGTTTCAATCACATATAGGCTGCTACAGACTGCTCAGTTGGTCATGCCTTCTTTTAATTAATAGCCAGTTTGCCACTGTTTCAAAGAATGCTTTGTGTAGAGTAGCTGTAGCCCAAGCTTCATTACTAAAAGTTGCCATGCAAAGATCATTCCGCAAGCAAAGGGCTTGCAAGAAAAAGTTTTTTCATTTGTTTTCTCAGGTTCAGCTACCTTTACCATTTTAAAGAAAATAACACTGTTATGCTCCTTATGGATTACTATCATTTGTTCAATTACAATCCATAAAAGTTAATACACTATAATGTGACTCCTCATATATTTCCAG
>JANTPZ010136678.1:0-36688 GCA_025593235.1 Vachellia pachyceras
ATTTTGATATACACCAATGGCTTTCCTAACATAGTACCTTGTATCGCATCCATCATGATAGTAGGATGTACGTTAAGGTAGCTGTCATTGAAGTATACCTTCACGATAATGTCAAAGTCAAAGGACATAAATAGAAATATTAATTTCTTGGGACTCACACAGCAACGAAGCAGGGATCCATTCACTTGCTTCCCTTTTGCGGTTCTATAACACATGTGGTATGAATCACATGCTACGGTGTTTCTCTTATACTATAAGAGCGTACGTCGTTTTGATACTTATTATCAACACCGTACAGACTTTTAGTCTAGATGTTCCCAACATCTAAACCCAAATTCTTCCTCCTCTCATATCCTATGTGACGTCAGTATTGAAGAATTTGTTGTGTGGTAACAGGCATCATGGGAGCGGGTCCCCATGATTCGATCCATGCTTTATATGTATATACATTGGATCTCATCTTGACATGCTACACGATTGTCGCGGTGACATCATTTGTGTTTCTTCTCTACCATATTAGCATTCATGATGTCTTACTGGTGAATACAAATGTCTCATCTTTGCATACTCCTCCTGAGTATCAAAGGCGGTAGCTCGTGTGAGAGAGCCTACCTCACCTGCCTGTACGACGTACTAGACATTATATACTTGTACACAGACACATGAATCAATGATAAGAAATTGAATACATTAATCATAAATTCAATACATAGTGTCTGTAATTCTATATTTTGTGCATATCAATAGCCCTTACATGATTCTTAAACATTTCTTTGGCTATTGGTTTAGTCAGGGGATCTGCGACCATACTCTTGATCGAAATGTGTTGTACATTAATCACTTTCTGTGCTACGTAATCTATTACAAAGTTATACTTAATATCAATGTGCTTTGTCTTACTATGATATTTGTGGTCATTCGTGTAGGCTATGGCTGCTGTATTGTCACAATATATTAATACAGGATTTGTACTCTCATTCCTAAATCCAAGGTGGTCAATAAATCTTTTCAACCATATAGCCTCATGCACTACCGCAGTGCAAGCCACAAACTCAGCTTCTATTGAATGCAGGGCTATGCACGTCTGGTTCTTGCTACTCCAACTTATGACGCCATTATTTAGCAAGAAGGTATAACTTAAAGTTGACCTTCGTTCAACTTCGTCTCCACCTACATCAACATCGGAGTATCCAAGGAGCCGCAATCGTTTCCTTGATAAGTTAGCACATAATTCAATGTGCCCTTTAAGTATCGCAGAATCAAGTCTATGTGTTGACTCTCCCAGTTTAACATTTTTAAGATTTTACCTTACAAAAATATGTCAACTCATTGTTAAATTTGTGCTAGTTATTGGTTAAACTCATGAGTTTAGTCACCAAGTTTACCATTCTTTCTTATAAAATTGTTTTAATTTAATTCTTAACTCATGTTAATTTTTGGATTTGATTATGGTTAATAACTTTATATATAAACTTTAAAGAAATATCTTTGTTGAGTATAGTAAATTAGGGATGTTGATGGATTTAATTTCAATATTTATATCATATTGTTGTCAATTTTTTGTATTTTAATTACTATTTAATTATATACTTCTAATAGCTATTTATTCATAAAGTTAAACTCTTATGAGTCTACTATTGAAGTTTACAATCCCAGTTTACATCCTTGTCGTGATGAGTTTGTTTAAAACTTTGTGAGTTTGACAACCTTACCTTTTACTAAGCACTTTATTAAATAAGAAAACCAATTCCTTCAAACGGGATTAAATTAGATGTAAATTACAAAAGGCACCAACGGTTAGCAGAGTCTCTCTCATATGTACACACACGTTTAATTTGCAGCATCCACGAGAGAGGCTAACGCGGAAAACATACCAGTAGTTGTTACAAACCGATACAAATACGATAGGAAGAAGGCGCCAAAATAGTAGTGTATTTTTGCAGCGGCTTTGAAAATAAAAAACCACTTCAAAATACAGAGAGCCTCTCCATTTTTAGCGTCTATGAAAACCACTACAAAATGACAAATATTTTTCAATACTGTCACCATTATTTGCAACGGCTTTTGACGGTCAAACCATTGCAAATTCAAAAATTCACGTTCTCCATGCATTTTGTAATGGTTGGACAAATCGTTACAAATATCTTCATTTTCCAAGACAGCAGAAGGATTAATTTGCAGCATTATGAGTAGCGGTTTTTATGTAAACCGCTACTAGTTAGTAGCTGTTTTGGCAGAGCCGCTACTAATTGAACAACAATATATTTCCCACTCATTTCCTCATTTATCGGATTTCAAGAATGTCGCATCGAAAAAGTGTTGTAGAGCTTATTGCCTTTCTGTCATAGTTTCTTCTTTCGACACTACAAAGGTTAGTATGCTAAAGTTTTTTAATTTAATTTTTTTTTGCTTTGGATATATTTTTTATTTTTTCCTTTTATTTTTGTATTGAAATTATTTTAGTTATAATTGAATTTATTTATTTTAGTTTAATTTCTTTTATTTTTATTTATTTTCTATAATTTATTTTAATATAGTTCGTTATTTTTTTGTTATAAATTATTTTAATTTGGTTTTTATTATAATTATTTTTATTATTGTTAAATTTTATTTTTTATCATTTATAGTAATTTATTTTTTCGATCTCATTTTATATTTTTTTGTAATTTATTTTATCTTATTTTATTATTATTTTACGTTTTATTTTTTGGCAACTTATTTAAGTTGAGTTTTTTTACTTTTGATTTCTTTTTTTATAATTTAATTTTTTATTTTTATTACGTGTTATTTTTTATTATAACTTATTTTAATTTATAATTTTTTATTTTTATTTTGTTTTAATTTATTTTTGTATTTAGTTTATTTTACCGTTATTGATGTCTAGTCCCGATTCTAGTTGTAAACTTGGAAGTGATCCTATGATATCTGATGATGATATCCTAGATAGTAGTGGCACCGTTATGGAGATGCCATATACGGGTGGCGTCGAGGTGAATCCAAAGCATACTTATGACATCATCGTTGATTATTTTGAGGTTGGTTAGATAGTATCTCAATCCAGGAGGCTGATAATTTTAAAGATGATGATACTACCAAGGAGCAAGGATTCCCACACCCTTCTGGTAGCCAACCCACTGGTTATGATGTGGACGTTCAAGATGAGTATTTTTAATTTTAATTTTTTATTCAAATTAATTCATTAATTTATTTTGAATATTAATGATGGAATTGAATGTGCAAATTCGACAGGAAGAGTGCAGAAGAAGAAGCCCATATTAAGATATGTTTCCCATCTCGATTTTTTGCACAAGATGGTGGTATTGTGGAATGACCTCACACGGGAACCGATCGGGAAATGAGGTCAACTGTACAACCGCTTCTTGGCTGAGTAAGGGGTAACTTCAAGCAGTTAGACATCAGCATTGAGAGATGAAAGAGATCCAACCAAGCGCTAAGGATTGGGCTTGGAATAACATAGTTAAGGTAAGATTTTAATATATCTCTTTAAATTAAATTATTAATTTTGTATGAAATACTGATTAACTTTTATTTGGCAATTTTTGCAATCTAAATTTGTTGTGCAGCATGCATACAAAGATTATTCTCTCTCGAAGATGGGGGAAGGTGGAAGAATAAGAGAAATCACCAATAACTCATGAAGGATAAGAATGGGATAAGGATGATGCAGGATTTGGAAGAGGATGTGCCTGACCCCGATTGAGCTTGCAAATTGGGCAAAATTTGTCCAGTATTGGAGATCACTATAGTAGAGGGCTATGTCCAAACAAGCTACGCGGAGCCGCGCCTATCAGACAATCCACTATACTGCAGGATCAAAGCCGTTCTCCTGCACTTACACTAAGATGGTACAAATGAATTGTTTAATTTTTGTTATGAATATGAATGTATTATATATCTAAATTTTTTTGTCCATTTATTTAGGATGAGGCAGATAGAGGGGGGTTGGAGGGCCACTAACGGGGATATGTATATGGCCACCAATAGGCACAATGATAGGACTCCAATGTCCGAGGAGACTGAACAAATTATAATAAGTTAAATATTTTTATTTAATATTTTATTGTATTTTGCAATAGTATTTTAGTGAGATTTATTTAAGATTGTTTTTTATCGTAAAAGCGTATTTAGCAAACTGATGTTGAGCTTAGGGAGTCCTAGGGATCAGTGAGAGGCCTCACTCCTCATTCAGGCCATCCTTGGAAGGGCATGATTAGCACCTCGGACGACTTCTAGGTTTTGGGTTTAGGGAAACTCGGACGTTATCTTCGAGGTAAGCAAGATATGAAGCAGGACTTCATCTTCTACTGCTACATCCTAAGCAACCACATCTAAACCCAAAAGGCACTACAATTTTGGTTGGATAGAGAGTCATTGCATGCTAAGATCAGAGAGGAGGTACAAGCACATTGGCAAGAGGAGGTATAAGTGCAGGTCTAGGCGACTCAACATCCTGGCGCTACTATATTATGTTTTTTTTAATTATTATATTTTTGTAGTGGTTTACAACCACTGCAAACATCACAATAAAAAGCCGAATTGCTTTTTTTTATTTTATTAGCGGTTTCATACCTGCTACAAATATTTCCTTGTGGTTCCCGTGTTCAGCTTTGTTTGCAACGGTTTATCACAAACGCTGCAAATATAGTAGCAGATTTGTGCACATCGGTTCTGTAAAACTGCTTTCATAATGGGTGTTGCAATAGTTTTTGGAACTGCTACTAATCACACTTGTAACGGTTAAAACCACTACAAAATGCATAAAATAATATTAATATTTCTTTTTTTGTAGTGGCGGCGGGTGCAGACACCCCATACTTGAACCCGTGTCTCTCCCCGTGTTTGGTATACCCTGCCTGTGATGAGCTCAATTTAGATCAATTTAAGCGGGTTCAAATAGATGGATCACTAGTAGGTTTGCGAGTCACACGTTTTGTACATCCCTATAGTGAATTGTAGATATGGAGATTCGCATTTGTAAAAACGATGAATTGTATGGTGTGCAATCTAGACTCTATTTAAATGAATAAATAATTCTTTTTTAAATAATACTTTTCATTTGATTGATCTAAACAAGTTTATTTATCTTTCATTGAAAAAGCATTGTTAGAAGTTTACATTTAATTCTCTCACTTGCTTCTCCAATGCAGCAATATATTCATCTTCGAACGAGCATCAAAATCCATAAATAAATTCCTTATGGAATATGTAACTTCTTTTAATTGCAACCACAATCACTTCCGCAAAAGTAAACAAACTTATTCTTTGAGCTTCTTAAACACTTGGTGTGGATAAGAAGCCTTCTAGCCCAATTTGTGGAATCAAGAACGTAAAAGGTCGTAGAACCTGAAGGGATCTAAATGCAAGAAACGCTTTGGATTTAAAACACAAAAGATACGGCTCTATCTCCTTAATCTAAATGCTTTTGACAGATCCATAAGGGAATTAGAAAATTTTAAAGTCTACTACATTTACGTTCTAATCCCAACAAATCACTTCCGCAAAAGTAAACAAACTTATTCTTTGAGCTTCCTAAACACTTGGTGTGGATAAGAAGGGCCTTCTAGCCCAATGTGTGGTGAATCCAATATCTTATTTAAAAATTGTTAATTAGCTTTTGTTAACTCAACAATGGCTATCAGTATCACTTTGATTATTTTAACTCAACCACATATTATAATGCCATGCCCGTGTGGCCGCCGTCTATATATAATTTTTAATTCATGAATTAGCAAATTTGATGTTAAGCATGTGATCGATCATTTTGGAAACATTGAAGTTATTTTTTCAATATTATTTACAACATATAAGATAATTATTTAAAGTATTTTTATTTAGATTTATATAAATGTTGTTGTTATAATGTTTTAACTAATAAGGTCATACTTCATGTATTTTATTAGAACAATCGCTTGAGGTTGCCTTTTTCCAGCAAAACGAGAACCACATATGCAGAGTTTTATTAAGGAAAGCAAATGAATCTTTTTAAGGCAAAGATTCACTTTAATTTAATGTGTGACAAATGCTCCCCTTAATTTAAAAAAAAAACAACAACCTTGAAACAGGGACCAGTTACAGTACCAACTAATCACATTTGAAATGTTCAAATCTGATCACGAGAGTTCAAATTTGATTTTTTAGAAATTTATATTTTTTAAAAATATTTTAGTGGGTATAGAATTTGAAATAAAGATAGCCTTTCTTAACTATGAATTGACTCTCCGAGTTTAACGTTTTTACGATTTTACCTTGCAAAAAACTTGTCAACTCATTGTTAAATTTGTGCTAATTGTAAACTCGATTAAACTTATGAGTTTAGTCATTGAGTTTACCGTTTTCTTACAAAATTGTATTAATTTACTTTTGGACTTGTATTAATTTTTGAATTTGATTATCATTGCGAACTTTATATATAAAGTTTAAAGAAATTTCTTTGTTGGGTATAGTAAATTAGGGATGTTGATAGATTTAATTTCAATATTTATATCATATTGTTGTCATTTTTTATATTTTAATTACTATTTAATTATGTACTCTAATAGCTATTTATTCATAAAAGTAAACTCTTATGAATCTATACTATTCAAGTTTACAATCCGATTTTTCATCCCAGCTATGAATTTGCTCAAACTTATGAGTTTGACAACCTTACTTTTTACTAAACACTTTATTTAGTAAAAAATCAAATTCTCTCAAACGGGATTAAATTAAATGTAAATTATAAAAGGCACCAACTTTAGTGAGTCTCTCTCATACACACGCATTATTCCATTAAGTACGTTGGATCCAATAAATTCAAAAGCTAAAGGGATCACTACGCACCACTGAAAATGCCATTATCAACTTTTGATTTCTACGTGGGCGAGAGAGGAGGAGGATGACGACGACGATTATTATTATTATTATTATTATTATTATTATTATTATTATTTGTTAAACAGTATAGAATGATAATTTATATTGATTCGTATTTGACTAATGTAAGAGTTAGTGGGGAGATCTTGATTAAAAGGTCCATTGGATCCCTAAAACCATATTTGGTGCGGGTCAGCCTATGGGTCCTCTTAGCTCGTTGCCTGATGCCACCAACCTGCCAGACAATTATTAAAAAAACCGTAGCCATTTTTTTGCCTGAAAAACTGCATGATCACAAGATATTATTCTCACAAATAAATTTTCAATAATGATATTTTTCTAAATTTTTAAGAATATAAGTATTAATGTTTTGTTATAATTTTAAATATAGTATTATAGAAAGTTGATATAAAAAAATAAAATATTTTATACTATTTTTAAATATATTAGGTATTGTTTATCTTAAAAATATATTTAATGTTATTTTTTATTTATAAAAAATATTGAAAAGAAAAAGAGGTAAAAATATATAAAATATATTATTTAAAAAATAAAAGAAAATAAAAAGATGGGTTTGGCAGTCCAACCAGCCATTACCTGGGGGCTAGATGGGGTGGGCTAGAAGAGCTAATCCCCCAGCGGGCCCGTCAGCTTTTGGTAGGCTGATCCAACCTGTTTTTTCAATTTTAGGCTTTTATCTTTCTTTATATTTGGATTTTCAAATTAAATTTTCAATATATCATCTATATAAATTTTCTTCTAAGTTAACCTTTTTTTTTATATAAAAGGGTATTCAAATACACATTATATTATACTAATTGACTGTGACTCCAATTTTCGTTTGCAAAAATACATTTGGGATCATAAATGTCATTTTTACAAATGTTAATCTAAATAAGCTGAATTGTGTATATATTAAGGAGGTTTTCTACCAAGTGAGTATTTTTTTCTATGCAAATAGTTAAAAGCAATACTTTAGAAAAACTAATACATTTTTTATAAATAGTTATCCTAATTAATTTTTTTAATATCTATAAACTAGTTTTATAATATTTACATTCACAATTCAAAGGAGAATTTGACTTGATTCACTTTGCCTAAGTTTGAAAATCCCTCAGGTTGTGAGGACAATTTTCATGATGAACAACTTTCACATAACGTAGAGGTTTATATTGAAGAATGAATACATCTAAAAAATATTCCCTCATACTAAAATTCCCTCAGGTTCATATTAAAGTAAATATCTAATCAATTTAATATTCGTCAAATTCTCTTACGATTAATTCTTTCATTCTCTCGAAGAGTATCACGTATTGCTCCGAAGGCCTCTAGCTCAAATTACAATAAAAGATCCTCTCTTTTTTGTGCCTCAGACTTTGCATGAAGGAAGACACCCTTAACCTGCAAAAGCAAGTAACAAGACTTCGTTAAATAAATAGAGAATAGCTTGATCAACTAGAGAATAGACAATTGATAATTAAAATTTACAAAAATATTTATATTTTACTATAGGAAAAGTAGTGTTTAAATAAAAGTTACGTTGCTGCCAATTAAACTCTGTTATCTACAAGTGAAAAAAAAAAGAGCATCAAAATCCATAAATAAATTCCTTGTGGAATATGTAACTTCTTTTAATTGCAACCATAATCACTTCTACGAAAGTAAACAAGCTTATTCTTTGAGCTTCTTAAACACTTTGTGTGGATAAGAAGGGCCTTCTAGCTCAATGTGTGGTGATTTTTTTTTTTGGGGGGGGGCATATATACATATATATGAATTTCAGTTCGACCTACACGAACTATTCATGTATGTGTGCATATATTTATTGTCAAGGGTCATTGAAGTTGTAGTTATTTAGAAGGACCAAAAATATAAACATAAATATAAATGATTAAAAATACTAAATTTTCTCTACCAAAAACTTTTACTTTCCCTCCTACATTCTCTCACACACTATATTTTCAAAACTAATACATAATTTAAATTTTGCTAAATCAAACAAAGTTTTTTCTCAATTTTTACTGGACAAAATTACAATTTGTTCAGTTTTTTCAAAATTATATTTTCTTAAGACTTAACACAAAGTATAATTAAAAATAAAAATTACATAATTTTAATAAAAACTGATATTTTATAATTTATTATTTATGTTTAATAAAAGTTATATAAGTATAGAAAGAAAAAATAAAATTTAAATACCTGTAATGTTAATACAATTTAAAGTATAGATAATCTATTATACTATGAAAAGATATAAAATGAATTTATTTTTTATTTTTATGTAAATATTGATAATATGAATCAGAAAATTTGGAGTTATATTGATTAATTAAATTATATGCGCATCATAACCACTTTAGATGACTAAAGATCCAAAAAAATCAAATCTGAAATTTTTGTCTCGTGATATTGTGTTCATTTAGCAAATTCCAGATTTCTTGACCAAATTTAAAAATTCGTTATAAATTCTAAAAAAATGAAACTTAGTGTTCCCAAGTTCTACTAAAAGCTATTTGAGTGATCTTTGAAGGAAAAATAATTCCAAGAGCCAAACCAGTAAAAATCAGAACCAAATTCGTGTGAAAAAACTATTGTTCAAATGCTCAAAACTTGGTTCAAGATTCCTAATCAGAACCAAATTCGTACATAGCACCAATTTAAATGTTGTACCTCATCTGAAGTTTAGGATGTGTATTAAGTGCTCCTAAAATTTTGTGGGTAGAAGAGACCATTTGCCTTAGTTTAGGTTTACCCAAACGTTATTGCTCAAATCTGTAACTTTTTTCACTTTTGTACTTAATGCTTCCAAATTTAGTGTCTCACTCGTACCCTACACAATTTTTGCTTCTAAACACATTGAAACCATCAAATAGACGAATTCCCACTCTTTCCTCGTACCTATTCAGACAGAAATTTCCCAATTCCAACCACAATACACAATCAACTTCCAATCCTCACCAAAACATGTTAAACTCTTACTCCAACATACACAAACCATTTATCACAACATTTCTATGACCTTAACATCATTAAAATACTAAGAACACATCTTAACCAAATTAGGGCAGCAAAAAAAATCATGAAAACTTAACCAAATACCAAAATACTTGGTTCAAATCAAAGCTCATACTCACCTCTTTCCTTTTCTAGAGCTTGTTCTTGATTCTTCCAATCTCTACACTTTTTGGGCAGCACCAAACTCCTCTTTTCACAAAACAAAAACTATAGAAATCTTGTTCTTGATGAGAGGAACAAGTTTTGTGAAGGCACTTTGAGCTAGAAATGGGGTTTTGGGGGTGATTTTGCTTGAAGTCTTCTTTCTCTCTCCTTGCTCTCTTTAAACCAACTTTGAAGCTTGAAGGTGGGGTCTGAATTTGTCTCTCTCTTTCCTTTCCTTGCTGGCCGAAAATGAAGAAGATGGAGAGGATATTTTCTGGTTAAATAACGTGTTTACTTAAGTCAAATATCAATAATAAACCACTACATATACCCTTACTTTTTCCTTTTTTTTATTGACCAATTTAGCAATTGTATGTATGTGAAATTGTGCAGAAATTTCCTTCCTTATTTTCATATTCAAGCACGTCCTCTAGCTCCTTCATTTTGGGCTCAAATTGGACCTTTGGGTGATCTATGTGCTTGTCCAATTGCCCTCTAAAATGGATCCAGGAAGAGGGAAAAATATAGGTTTAAGGGATAACTATATCATAGTTTCAATCAATTAGATTTAGGCTAAATTTATACTTTTATCATCCTTAACTTTAGTCCATTAGAAGAAATTATTCCTCTCATAAAATCTCCCATCACTACTACAAAGTATAGTTTTTACTACTGAAATTCGCATCCCTTTTTTTAAAAAAGGGAGTAAAAAATGAAGGCGGTAACATTTTTGAAATTATAAGAACCGAGATGGAAGGAGAAGCAATATTTAGGCGCCCTATCTCTAAGATAGGGCGTCAAAAGGCACCCTTTAAGCGCCCTATCTTAGAGATAGGGCGCCTAAAGGAGCCACTTTAAACATCCTCTTCTTTTATCCCTCAGAAAGACTAGAACCATCCTCTCTACCCTCTCGTTCTCCTTTCTCTTCTTTCATCCTCAGAGCTGTGTCGCCGCCTCCCAAAAAGCTTCGCATCTGTCTTCGTTCTTTCCTTTCCTGTCAGCCACCTTCGTGTATGCTCCTATCTCTCCAAGCCGTCAGCTACCTTCACGTCAGTCTCAGCACACAGCAAGGGAGACTCCAGTTCTCCACTCTCTAACCTGGGTCTCAATGATTTGTGTATAATCCACCTTTATTCCTATTGCATATTTCTATTTTGTTGTTGGTGAAATTGCTAGATTATATTGTTGATATTTTCTACAATTTGGGAGGTTGAATTTTGTTGTTAAAATTTTGGTATGTCTTACATTATGGGGAGATGCGGCCCAAATTTTTTTATGATAATAGTATGTCAAAATGATTGTATTTTGACTCACTTACTGTTGTGAAATGGGTTATTAAAATTATGTCATTTGATGAAATGGGTGATTGATAAAGTGAATTTGGCATGAGACAATAAATTGTTGGCTATGGATTGTTGAATTGTGTTATTGAAATTTTGGGATGTGTTAATTTTAAAGGGAGATGCTGCCAAAATTTTTTGAAAATGAGTAAGAGATCATTCATTTGTTAAGCCATATGTATATGTCGTTATAAAAATTATCTATGATGGGCATGGAGTACAAAAAGTACAAAAAAATTATGTACCAACGGTAGTTTTACATTGTTGCTGCAGTTGTTGGGTGAGATGCTTCCAGAGTATGTATGAAGCCAAGAAAATCTTATCTACGATGGGCATGGAATACAAAAAGATACATGCTTATCCTAATGACTGTATACTATACAGAAATGGGTATGAAGATCTTAGTGAGTGTTCGAAATGTAAAACTGCACGATACAAAGTGAGGAAAGGTGGTGATTGTGGTGATAAACTAGCTAAAAGGCAACCCTTGTAGGTACTGCAGTATCTTCCAATAGTACCAGAGTTTAAGCATTTGTTTGTCAATGCAACAAAAGCACAGAAGTTGAGATGGCATTGTGATGAGAGAATATGTGATGGAAGGTATCTTCGACACCCGGATGACTCTCTACAGTGGAAGAAAATTGATGAAATGTTTTCGCAATTCGGTAGTGAGCCAAGAAACCTTCGGCTTGGGCTTTGTACAGATGGAATCAATCTGTATAGGACACTCAGTAGTACACATAGTGCATGGTCGGTACTCATAGTGATATACAACTTGCCTCCCTGGTTGTGCATGAAATGTAATCATATGATGCTTACTATGATGATTTCTGGATCAAAATAGCCGGGGAATGATATCGATGTTTACTTGGCACCTTTGATTGAAGACTTAAAGAAGCTATTGGAGGAAGGCGTTGATGTGTTTGATACATACAGGCAGGAGTCATTTAAGCTACATGCAATGATCTTCACAACGATAAATGACTTTCCTGCGTACGTAACTTGTCAGGACACAGTGTCTAGGGGCATAAAACATGTCCGATATGTGAAGCAGACAAACACTTCCATCAACTTAAGCATGGGAGAAAAATTGTCTACCTTGGTCATAGGAGGTTTCTTCATCGGTTTCACCCCTATCGTAGGTTAAGAAAGAGTTTTAGCGGCTTACCGGAAAATGGAATGGCTCCAAAAAATTAACCGGAGAGGAAGTGTATAGCCGAATAGAGCATGTTAACGTCATCTTTAGTAAGAATCAGAGAAGTGCCAGTGAGAAGAGTATATGGAAGAAGCGATCAATTTTTTTACCTTCCATATTGGCATACTCTTGATGTGAGGCATAGTATCGATGTAATGTAAGTGGAGAAGAACGTTTGTAATACCTTGTTGGGACGTTGTTGCACATTCTAGGAAAAGTTGGCTAGACCTACGGCTCCCTATATTTGAATATAAGGCGCCGTAAGTCTAGCCTAGCTACGGCACCCTATCTTCAAAAGGATACATATAGCTCCTTTCATGATATAGGGCGCCGTATGCCCTAACTTTCTACTCCCATTACATACATACCCTCTGAGGAAGGGTGCAATTCGGGTTAAAAATAGGGCGTAAAATACACCTTTTGTAGTAGTGCATAATTATAATACGTAAATTAGTTATTCAAAATTTGGGATATTACAATGTACGTTTAATAAAAGTTATTTAAGTATAGAAAGTAAAAATAAAATTCAAATACATGTAATGTTAATAAAATTTAAAATATAGATAATCTATTATACTATGAAAAGATATAAAATGAATTTATTTTTTATTTTTATAAAAAATTCTGATTGATATTAATATTGATAATATGAATTAGGCAATTTAGTGTTATATTGATTAATTAAATGATATATTGATAATATAAATAGAAAACTTGATGAAAAATAAAAATCAATAAAAAGAAACACGATCATGTTACAAATGAATTGTGTCGTTTTAATTGTAATTTTAAATTTGGTAAATAATGCAAAAGTCTAGTTATGTGCCACTTTGTAATTTTAAATCTATATTTTGAGGTTGATCCTTCTAAATAAGAAATCATAAACTGATTCAATAATCTAGAAAACAAAAGCAAGAAATCCATAACATGATGAGAAACGATAGCAAGAAACCCAATCAATATTAAACTCTAATTAACTAAAGCTAGAAATCGTAAATTCAGGGTGGAAAAAGAACAAGGGGGCCAAAAACAAACCAAACAAACAGACTGGAAGAGGATAATGAGAAACAAACAAAGATGGCCAAAATCATAACCTATCATAACATGTGAGAAACAAACAATAGATAACTGGAAATCCAGAAAGAGAGAAACAAACCAGAGTATGATTCAGTGTGCCCCTTGTCGAGCCAAATAATCATAACTCCTCTAGCAACTAATAATCATCTTACTCCTCTAAAAACATTCTCAAACAACTATTTGGTACATCAGTGTCAAGACCAACACAGCACAACAGACTCAATCCAGCCTACATAATGCAAAGCCCAGTAATACGTAGCCCATATAACTTGACTCTATGGCATTAGTCCAGAATGTTCTTTGTATTCCATAAATACTCAAGATGTATTGACTAACAGTGACGTGAAATGAATTCAGAAATGTTTCTAAACCTAGCTCTCCTTTATCGTCTCTATTTATTGCTTCTTCAAGAGCTCTAAAATGGTATCAGAGCCGTGATAGTCAGCAATGACTGATCCACCTCGAATCCCTCCCTCTCAATCCTCCACCAACACTGAACCATAAAATGCTATAGTTGCACCAGCTCCCACTATCCTTCAAATATCTCCCACTTCCTAACCGTCAA
Organism: Vachellia pachyceras; assembly: GCA_025593235.1. Taxonomy (NCBI): domain Eukaryota; kingdom Viridiplantae; phylum Streptophyta; class Magnoliopsida; order Fabales; family Fabaceae; genus Vachellia; species Vachellia pachyceras. The sequence continues at coordinate 14,210 of JANTPZ010136678.1, forward strand.
GCTTACCTCAACAAATTATCTTCTCTAGAAAGCTCAACTTCTACCATTTCTCTATGGACAAAGATTCTTCTGCTACATCGATGGATCCAACCCCCTCTTCCTTCAAAACTCCCTGACGGTAGACCAAACCCAGCCTCCATAAAATGGTTTGAACAAGACTAACTTATTCTTTCTCTTCTCATTTCCACTCTCTCGGAAAAAATCTTTGCCCAAGTCATGAAATACAAAACTTCCAGAGCCATATGGTATGCCCTTGACACAATGTTTGCCTAACAATCCCAAGCTCGCTATCTACAACTCCATCAACAATTAACAAATCTAAAAAAAGGTGGTGAAAACATCTCAGACTACTACCAGCGTGCACAACACCTTGCTGACTCCCTCAATGCTACTAGCAATCCGGTCTCCAATATGGATTTCTGCATTTACTTACTTGGTGGTCTAGGCTCAGACTTCGATCCAATCGTCACTTCTCTAACCACAAGACGTGATGCTCTTGCTCCTGAAGAAGTTTTGAGTCATCTTATAACATATGAGGCCCGTCAAAATCAGAATATCAGTCACACAATTTCTCCCATCACTGCCAACATTGCTACATCCTCACCAGGAATTTTACCTACACGTGGAGGTCGGCCTTTTACAACTCATGTTACGCCTACTCTAACCGAGGTAACAGAGGAGGTCCTAATTTTTATTCTGGCCGTGCCACTCATAATAACCCTCGCACCTACTGTTATCTTTGCGAAACTCATGGTCACACCATTATCCATTGTCGTCATCGGTTTGATCCTCACTTCTTACCACCCAGCTCCATTTTTGCTAATTACTCAGCCTACAAATCTTCAACCTCTAATGATCTATGGTATCCAGACACTGGCGCAACTAATCACATGATTGCTTCCCTTACAAATTTGAACATACAGGCCAATCCTTATGAAGGTCTAGACTCTGTTCAGATTGGTGACGGCGCTCCATTATCCATTGAACACACAGGCTCTGGCCATATGCAATCTCCATCTGGAAAATATCTTCTCACTCAACTTCTTCATGTTCCCCAAATAACAAAAAATTTGATCTCAGTCTCTCAATTTTGTTCTGACAATGATGTTTATTTTGAATTTCATGCTTCTCATTTCTTTATGAAGGATCTCCGCACCAACAAAATCCTCCTCCAAGGACTAAGCCATAACATAATGTATCCCATCCACAAAATGCGACCTGCCACTTCATCCCACGTTGCCTTTTTTGGTGCACTCATGTCACTCAATCAATGGCACAACAGAATGGGCCACCCTGTCATTCGCACAACTCAGAAAATTGTGTCGAAACATTCTCTGCCAGTAACCACCACAACAGTTAGCTCACAGTGCTCTGCCTGTCGAACATCAAAAAGTCATCGCCTACCATCTCCTCTATCTCCACAACGCTCCACTAATCCTCTGGAACTTTTTTTTGTGATGTATGGGGCCCTTCCCCAATAGTTTCCATAGATGGCTACCACTATTATGTTAGTTTTGTTGATGACTTTTCACGTTACATTTGGCTTTTCCCTCTTAAAACAAAAAGTGATGTTCTGAATACCTTTCTTAGTTTCAAAACTCTCGCCGAAAACTTACTTAATCACATAATCAAGTCCTTTCAATCCGATTGGGGTAGTGAATTTCGTCCCTTAAAACAACTCCTCACACAGCTGAGCATTCACCATCGCTTAACTTGCCCTCACACTCATACACAAAATGGGACAGTTGAACGGAGACATCGAAGCATAGATGAAACAGGCCTCACACTATTATCTCACTCATATACACCAAAAGCGTATTGGACATATGCATTCTCCACTGCACCTTTCTTGCTAAATCGTTGGCCCAGTTCCACATTATCTCACAAAAGCCCATTTGAACTTCTTTTCCACCGTCCACCCGATTACAAATTTTTGAAAGTTTTTGGCTCAACTTGCTGGCCAAACTTACGCCCATATGTGAAACATAAACTTGAGCCCAGATCCACCTTATGCATCTTTCTCGGCTACAGTAACCATCATCATGGATATCTCTGTCTCCAACCCACAACTGGCCGCATTTACATCTCTAGAGATGTAATTTTTGACGAGTCCCACTTTCCTTTCCAAAATCACCCCAGCCCAAACTTAAGCCCAAACTCACCTCATGCCCAACTTATCCCTTTACCAATTACACTTAGCCCAATCTTCGAACCAGCCCATATTTCCTCATTCCCGGTACCAACCCACAATGCCCAACACTCTTCCTCCTCTGACACCTCTACACGCGACCACCACCTCCCAAGTCCTGCACGTGACCACCACCTCCCAAGTCCTGCCACCACTTCATCGTCTCCTATCTCTGAAATTTCTGCATCTCCGTCCGTCCCCAGCTCTCACTCTACCTCTCCATCACCACCTCCAGGTACGACTGCCACCACCTCCATTCACCCTATGCTCACCCGTGCTAAAGCACAAATCACCAAGCCCAAAGTCCATACAGATGGCACTATCCCGTGGCCTCCCAAGAAAGCCCTCTCTGGTATCACTGTCTCCGCTGTTCCTTCCTCAGTATCCAAAGCTCTCAAATCTCCCTCCTGGAGAGCGAATTCTAAGCCTTACTCAACCCCACACCTGGTCTCTTATCCCCCGTTCCCGTGAACACAACATTATTGGCTGTAAGTGTGTATTCCGGCTAAAATACAAAGCTAACGGAGACATTGATATCCACAAAGCTCGATTAGTTGCAAAGGGCTTCCATCAGTTACCAGGTTTGGACTTTACAGAAACTTTTTCCCCTGTTGTTAAACCTACAACTATAAGGATTTTATTGTCCATTGCTATTTCTCGTGGCTGGTTCTTGCGACAACTAGATATCGAAAATGCTTTTCTCCATGGTTCAATTGATGAAGACATTTTCATGTCTCAACCACCCGGTTTCGTTCACCCTAATTACCCTGACTATGTTTGTAAACTGAATCGCTCTCTATAAGGTCTCAAGCAAGCCCCTAAAGCTTGGTTCTCCCGTTTAAGTTCCTCTCTCATCCAACATGGTTTTAAAGCTTCCAAATCTGACCCTTCATTATTCATCCTAAATACACCTCAGTGTCAAATCTTTCTCCTCATTTATGTAGATGACATCCTAATATTGTCTTTCTCTGCCAATGCCATTACCAATCTCATTGACCATCTCAGCACTTACTTCCCTGTCAAAGATCTGGGCCTCATCCATTATTTTCTTGTTATTGAAGCTTATCCTACCTCACATGGCCTTTTTCTTTCCCAGCATAAGTACATCATTGATCTTCTGAGGCGAACCCAAATGCAAAACGCCAACCTAATGCCTTCACCAATGGCTGTCAACACCAAACTCTCCAACACCGATCCATTATTCTCCAACATAACCCTGTATAGAAGTGTCGTTGGCAGCCTTCAATATCTTGCTTTTACTCGCCCTGATCTGTCCTTCGCCATAAATCAAGTTTGCCAATTCATGCACAACCCACGAGAACACCACTGGATTGCTGTCAAAAGAATCTTACGTTATCTCTGTGGCACTTCTCACTTTGGTCTCCAGATTAAAAAATCACCCCATCCAAGTCTATCCACCAATGCCGGAGCCTTCTACCTGACATGCTTGAAGGCTTTTCTGATGTAGACTGGGGAGGATGCCCTGTTGATTCCTGTTCTACAACAGGCTTTGTTGTTTTCCTTGCCCGAATGTTGTGTCATGGAGTTCCAAGAAGCAACCCACAGTTTCCCACTCTAGTACCGAAGCTGAGTATCGCTCCCTCGCCAATGCCACAAGAGAGATCATATGGATACAACATCTTTTGCAGGAATTACATGTCCCTATTCCTGATGCTCCTACGCTTTACTGTGATAATCTAGGAGCCACGTACCTTGCTACAAACCCTGTGCTTCACTCCAGAGCAAAGCACATCTCTCTTGACTACCACTTTGTACGTGAAAGAGTCGCAGCCAAGAAGCTTCATGTCGCCATTGTTTCATCCAGGGATCAACTTGCAAATATCCTTACTAAGCCTCTCGTTACACATCGCTTCTTATGGATTCGATCGAGCCTCAATGTTCTTCCATCACCATTGGGCTCGCGGGGGGATGTCAAGACCAACACAGCACAACAGACTCAATCCAGGCCACATAGTGCAAAGCCCAGTAATACGTAGCCCATATAACTTGACTCTATGGCATTAGTCCAGAATGTTCTTTGTATTCCATAAATAATCAAGATGTATTGACTAACAGTGGCGTGAAATGAATTCAGAAATATTTCTAAACCTAGCTCTCCTTTATCATCTCTATTTACTGCTTCTTCAATAGCTCTAAAAATCAGGAACTAAGACCAGCTCATTTGATTCAGCGTGCCCCTTGTCGAGCCAAATAATCAATCAGCACAGAGTATGATATCTCTACATGTATGATGAAACTCCTCTACATGTCACTCCCCATAAATCATGCCTCTGACTTCTGTAATGAGCGGTCGCACAGGATGGTCAGGATCACATTTACGTATCAAGAAGTTATACGCCTTGCATAGTGTTAAGTCCTACAGGCTCAGTTGTTGGCATACCTGCATTCTTGTTCGGATTGCCATAAGCTCCGCTTCTAAGACTGAGTACATTCCCACGTCTTTATGGAATCCCATAATCCATTCTCCTCTACCATCCCGTATCACACCTCTACACTTTTCTCTTTATCTGGTTAGGTGGTTGGGTTGTCGTTTTCAAGGTTATTCGGCCAATTTGGTTTTGAATTTCCATTCAAGTTCCACTATTGTTCACCACTAAACATACATCATGAATCACCACAAAGGAATATTGGCTTCTACTAGTGATCAAAAGTCGAAATGATAGCAAGTGTTGCTAATACCGTTATTGATGATAGATTGAGTTATTGGCAAAACTAGACTCACAATAGTAACATATATCATTGCCAATTTTCTTTTAAAAATACTAAAAAAGTCATCACTGAAAATTTAGTGGCCATATAAGGCATACTTTCAACAGCATCAACACGTCACTGCGAATGATATACGTCTGGAAGTAACTCAGAATGAATGTCCATCTTAAGCAGTGACATGATTGAAAGTCAATTTATCACTATGTCATGTGTGCTTTTAATGACTCACCTAACCGCTAATTAATTAGGATGAGTAGCAGCTAGATCTTGCATCTAACGACTAGTTATTCAGAAAAATCATAAATAAAATAATCATTTAATTCAAAGAAAATCAATTTATCTTCGTCACCAAGTACATAAACTTTTCCCCCTATCCTAATTCATAAAATCTTAAACCTTGTGAGGTTTTCTTATTCTAACCATTAGATAATCTTATCTCATTTTCATTTCCTGATGAATCTTGTCGATCCCTATCAATGTCTGAAGTATTAATATCGTTTTTATAGTTGCTTTTGTCACCATCCATAGAAGATTCGACGATGATTTCAACTGATGGCACATGGAGGTCTTGTGATGGTACATCGTCTAAAAGATTCATCTTCTTCATCTCTTTGCCTTTGCCCCATAAAACCATGTATAATCCACACACTATCAGCAGTCCTCCAATTATACTGCATATCACACAGATTCACAATTCTATATTATAAACCAGATAATTTAATTTACTACATTAAGTCAAAATGAAAACAGAAAAGAAATCGAAGGGCCAGATACAAATATTTACCTTCCAGTATTAAGCATTTCATCCATAAAGAAAGGTCCAACAAAAGCCAAAAACAAAAGCTGGAGAGGATTGAACACTGATACGAATAGAGGCCCTCCTCTTCTTACGCACCATGCTATCGTCACCACATTCAACCCTGATGCCAGTAGTCCCTAATACATGCACAATATGTAATTTACATATGTAACCAAGTTTTCTCTACATTATCCAAATAAATTTTCATAAGTGTTTGATTTTATTTTTTGCCACACAAGATGCTTCCAACTCATTGGTTGTTCCCAATCCTTCATGCTGGATGCTTTTTTTTTTAAATGCTTTCCCTTATTCATAAACCTAATTTTAAAAAACTGAAATGAATGACACGTAAACCTATGGGTTCATCATATTTGATCAAGTACTTGTAAAACTTAACATGGATAAGGTCCCGGGTGACATTGCTACTACTTGGGAACTTTCGGAAGGACATTGAACTCAAAATAAATTTCTAAATGCCCATTGTTCTTGAGTGAAAACTTTTAAAAGCAAATTTGCATCATAACAAAACAAAAGGAAAAAAGATGATGTGAATGACACATGGACCCGTAAAGTCAAAATATTTGGTGAACTAACGAGCAAACTTAATTTATAAACCACCGGGACAATATTGCTATGAAATAAAATCACTTACCGCATAAGCCACTGTTAACAGCCTTATATTCCAACCCACTTTCCATTGATCCCAATCCCTTACAGTGCAAAGAGCAAAGCCCATAGAAAACACTGATGCTGCTAAACTCATCAACGCCGTGCTTGTGTAATAACATGGATATCTTTCACTCATCTTACCCTACACAATAAAATTTTGAGTAAACGACTATACATCAATGATCAAAACGACAAGTACCAGAGCAATACAAGGGACCTGAATGACGAGCCACATAGCAAAAGAGGAGAAGAAACCCAAGCCACAGAGTGCACCCAAGACGGTGTTACCACCTGAGGAAGAGCCGGAAGGTGCCACGTGTCTGCCATGGGGACGCAAAAAGGTGACGTGGAAGGAGGGTGTGGGTATGAGTGCACCTTTGTAGAATGTTAGCAACATGGCCCCACTGGTTCCTGCAAGGGTTCCAATGACCTTGGCTTTTCCAGTTGCTGCTTTCCAATTCAAATTTTCCAAGCTAATCCATACAGTTAAAAATGCGAATCAACATGCTCCATCCAAATCTTAAGAGTTAGATGACTACTTTTTAAAAACTAATACATAAAAACTACATTTTATCGTACATAAAAAAGAAACTTAATTTTTATTGTAAAGTTTTAATGTTTGTTCTCAAGAGGAGAAATTACAGTTTAAGAACCTAAATTAAACATATTAAAAATTATTTTAAAATTTTTATAATTTCATTCAATTTTTAATTTGATTTTCATTTTCATAATATATGTATAATTAATCTAAAAGTCCTAATATTTTCAACTGATTTTTAATTAAGTTCATATGGGCTTTTTATTACCAAGCATTTATTAAGGATCTCATTAAAAGTTAATGAAATTATAAGGACCTAATAAAAAGTACGGAGTCCTAATTACAAGTAAGATAAATCCATAAGGACCTTATAAAAATTTATAGGCATTTGATTAATCTAGAAATTACAATAAGTTTTCAGATTAATTTCCCTAATTTATATATGAAATCTTATTATTCAAGATTTTTTCTTAGCTGTTATTAATACAGTTTCTTGCCTGATTTATATACCACAAGGAAGAAATTAGAAATTTAGTGAAATTATATAGGTTAGATTCAGACTTAAGAAACTTATTTATATTGAGACACCCAAGAGAATTAAGGAAAAAAACATACACCTTCAATGGCCATAGGGCCAAATGTTTAAATTTGGAGTCTTGAACAATGATTTCTTTTATATGATTTAAATTAAATTGTTATTTTATATTGAATTTTAAGTTGACAATATTATTTGTCCTACAAGAAACGAAATTACATCTAGTGGGAGGAAATCTCTAACAATGGTCAAAGGATTATTATCATCATCTACCAGTTTATCTTGCCAAAATTTAAAATTTTCAATTTTAGAAATTTGAAAAATGTGTCCGTAGCTGGTAAATCAAAATTTTGTTTGAGTGGTTCTTATAACCGCTACAACATGAACGCAATAAAAGGCTGTTTTTTTGTAGTATGCACCGTGTTTGGCTATAGAAAGAATACTTTGAGGTAGCCAAACCATAGTTTTGTTAAAAGCTACCAAACACCGTAAAATCTGTAGAAGCTTTGTTTGACGGAAACCATGATTTGAACAAAGTCAATAATCTCTACTTTTCAAAACCTATTCTCTAAAATTTATTATTTAAAATGACTTTTTTATCACTTTTTTCACAAAACTAATCCTAACACAATAAAAAGGCTAAATTTTCCAAGTGCAAAATACTTTGAATTTCACTCTACTTTACATAAATTCCCCCCTTTTGCCTTTGAAAGGTTTTTTTTTTTTTTTTGCAAAGAAGGGCTTACCGGAAGAAGAGGGCCATGACAAAGGTAGCAACTGGAACGAGATTGTTCATTGATGATACAAACGTTACTGTTGTTAAAGCCAGCGTCTCCAAGTATAATGTCTGTGCCAATGTTCCTCTTACATACATGCATACATAAATCATAAATTAAACAGTCATTATATTTTGTAATATATTAAAAAAGTTCTGTATATTGCAGGAGGAAATTAAATGTGTCTGATTCTATCAATTAAAGCCGTTCTTTAAGTTATCCACTACTGCATACATATCTTCGGTTGTTAAATAAGAAGCTAACTAAATTACCCTCATGATCTTAACATACAACCTATTTTTCGGTCAAAAGAGTCAATTTTATTAATCACAAAAAAGTAATACAAATACCAATAATCAAAGCCAAATTAAACACTCAAAACTACCTATGGATACAACCTAATTAAGGAGTTGATGTTGGTTACAGATATAAGAACTATTTTTAATTTTTGTCATTTTTCTTGAATTACCCTTATTGATGCTCCCTCGATAATAAGAAGGTAAGATAGGAAAGGAGGGCATTAAGGAATATGGTTTTTTAGGAAAAAAAATATGACATATAAACCATTTTAACTAACATAATTAAATAAATAGATCATACATTCATAATTGGAATGAGTACTTTAAAGTATTTATATTTATCGTTTTTCTCTAAAATAATTTATCAGACTTGTAAACTAACACATATAATCTAATGAATTATATAATTATTTTAAAAAGATTATTTCACATATGTTATAATTAAATAATTTATTTAACTTTTATAAAATTATTGATAAAGTAGTTAACTTGATCATTGATAAAGAAAAAGAAGCGGGTAATATTTTTTCTTGATTCTGACAAAGACATCTTTCACAAAGTGTCTTTTATATATATGGGAAGGCAATATATATCGTTTCCAAGTGACATCATGAAGACGATCCAAAGTTATAATCATTGTTATTTTATGTGATATTCCATCTTAAACAGTGAATGTCATGATCTCACATACATATACTAATATCTCAAATACATTATATTTTGATGACATCTATATATATATAATATCACTTTATCACCAAAATTACTCCATCTGTTTTTTAATATCCAAATTAAAATCTATAAATTTACCAAATGCATCGAAATAAAAAGTTGCTGAAGCAATATATATATATATATATATATAACTTGAAACTGGATGAATGAATTTAATACCCAAATAAGCCACATAAAAGCCCCTGAAACAGTGTAGTCCAGGTCATCTTTGACCTCTTCTTCCTGCAAACAATTTGCAAGCGTCCATCAGCCCAACACTCTTTACTTTATTAAGTTACTCACATGGTATTATTTACAAGTAGAGATAGAAGGTTTTATTTACTCATATTTATAAGTTATTTCATTAAATTTTTATTGATATGTATGAAATATGTTGAAAATGGCTTATAAATATTATCATAGAAACACACCATTGATATGTCATAAATAGCTTTAAATTCTATGTACTCACTCCTATCCAAAATATATGCACCTTATAGAAGAAATTTTTGGGCAAAACAATTATTAATGACCATTTTTAAAATTTACCCCTATTTATTGGTGGGACACTTTGGACATAAAAAAAGAGGAGACAGATGAGACTAATTTGAATATAGAGGGGAAAAGTTGATATCTTTTTCAGTTTAAGATAGATTTAATTATAGTTAACCAATCTTCCTTAATTATGATGGATTTAGCTTCCCTCCATTTATTTTCCTCTCTACTTCCCACCTCAACGCCTTGATTAAATTTTGAATGGCTAGAATTTAGCATTCTACAAATGCATTACGGAAATGTGAAATTATGCAAAAAAAAAAACCTTAATCTAAATAGTCAAAGAACTATAATCAAGAAAAAAAAAAATTTGTGCGACATTAAAACCTGACCCTCGAAAATTTAGCTCAAGGGTTGAGAATCACTACCAGAAAAATGCCATTTAGCAACGGAAAAATCTATCGCTAAATGGTTATTTTCCATTAGAAAATTTCCATTTAGCGACAAAAAATATTAACGACCCTCGTTTTAGTGACGAAAAATAGCCAAATGGCATTTTTTGGTAGTGAATTTGAAATGAGAAGCAGAGATGAAATGGACATAAAAAGAAATGGAGAGAAGCCCACACCGATTACAGTTAGATGGTTGAAAGTCACTTATATTTTCAAGCAGAAAAAGTAGTTCCATGAATAAGAAGCTAGCTACCTGGATCTCAACACAAAGCTTAATGAAAGAGTTCACCGTTAATAATTGTCATATAAATGACTGAGAGGTACAGGAAAAAAAAACTGAATAAAACAAATTATTATTTTACCTTTCAAAGATGAAAGCAAGAGGAGCCATGAAAGCAGTGGCAAAAACAAAACGATAAACTATCACAATTCGCAAGTTCATGCCGTCGTAGACGACGAGTTTGTAAAAAATGTTAACCCCAACGTATGCTAGTTGAACCAATACCATTAATATGATTGGTTTCAACCTATCAACAATCTCACATATGTTCTTCATTATCTAGGCCGCTGGCACTAGCAACGGTAGCGCCGCCACTGAGACGACGGTGGGAGAAGCACAGGGAGGGCCAGAGTTTTTTTTTGGGGGGGGGGACTAAGGATGTGTTTGGGTGAAATGTTGTGTGAAGTGGGCTACTTATAGGGAAGAAACAACAGAAAATCATTCTATATAATTAATTTAAAAGGATGTTAAGTGCGTTTTTTGTTTAATTTTGAAAGTTACTGCAACTTTAACAAATGATATTTATTATTACTGTGGGCTTTTGAATTTTTATGGATCTGAAAATGAGTTGCATTGTCGGTGAATAATGAATATTAAATAACACAACTTATTTGTATTTTTATATAAGGTTAAGGTTTTTTTTTCCAGTTTTATCCCGTACCTTAACTTATTTGCGGCATAATATTATCCTCAAAATACTTTCCGGTGCAATTTACCATTAAAATATAATATCAATATTAATATAAGTAAGGAATATTTTTCATCAACAATATAAATTAAGGTTAAAGTGTAATTTTAATAACAATTTTTTATCTTAAATGTGTGGCGCAATTAAGTTTTGAATGGTACGAAAGTAAATACAATTGTTTGAAAATGGTACAGTTTTCATAATTCTATAAATTAATCTAAAAATTTGTTATAAAGTTAAATGGAGCAGGTCCAACATAAAAAAGACTGATGTTTAAGCCTATTTAAAGGAATTGTTAAAAATTCATTTATTTTAAAAAGATAGTATCTACTTTTACAACTTTCAAAATTTAGTTATACTAAAACTTTATGAGAAAAAAGCTTCATTATTAAAATTTCACCATCACCCTATAAACTAATTAAAACTCATTCATATTTTTATTCTCACAAAAGTTATTCCATGAACCAATTGAAGAGTGTTATGAATTTTTATCATCTTTCTATTATAAATTTATAAATATATATTATTTTCATCAAACCAAATTCAAATGTAGGACACTATATTTATTTTTTTCATTCATATACTAAATAAAATTATTTAATTCAATCTAAATTCTTTCTTAATTTCTTCGTATCATTTTGCGCTTCAGCCTTCACTTGCCTGTAAATTCCGTCCAAATAATAATTTATTTGGTGTGAATTAACGTTGGAAATTTAATATATGGGTGTGTCAAAGAAAGTATCTTTCTAAATATTATTAAATTATTTATAATGGAGAGTTACAACTTTATAATTAAAGAGTTACATTGCTTAAAAAGATGCCTCTCTATGCATCCCTACAATGATTATAGATAACCCCACTATTACCCATTTTAAGACAATTTTCAGAAAATAAAAGACATAAGAACAACAAGGAAATCTTGGAGAATGGAAATCATTTTGTCTCTCTTGCCAAGTTCTATTATTTTCAGCAAGTTGTGTCGTACAATACCCTTATAGGCAAGGATGAGAAAACGGGCTGTGGGCTAGCCCGTACGGGTTGGCGACCACCACCCTTAAGCAGCCTGAGCTGGTCTACCAATCCTCCACTTTTTTAATTAAACTTCCTTTTTTTTGCCTAATTTTTTCATAAAATTGTATAGTCACACCTCACATGATTCTTTTTTCACCAATAAATTTCAATAATGACTTTTTTTAAGTTTCAAAAAAAATATATAAGTATTAATGTTTTGTTATAATTTTAAATATAATATTATAGAAAGTTGATGTGAAAAAATAAAATATTGTGTACTATTTTTAAATGTATTTGGTATTGTTTATCATAATTTGTAAAAATTATTGATATGAAAAAGGTAAAAAAAATATAATATAGTATTTTTTTTAAGTTTTAAAAAAAGTGGCGAGTTGCCCCACCAACCTATGGGCTCAACCCGCCTAACCCGTGGGTTGAGTCGGGCATGTTGGTATTTTCACCTCTACTTACTAAAAGAGTTTGTTTAATCTTGAATAATACCACTTCCTATTTCTCTAGGGGTTGCGGAACCGACTCAAACCATAGTGTCAGTTGATCTTTTCAGATTTTGCCAAAAATCTTAAGAGTTATCCCCGTCAATCTTATGCTTACTTCATGTTGGGTGATCTCCAATTCATTACAAAGGAAATGAGACATACTCTCAAGGGGAAGAGAGTTGCGTTTGCTTTCTCCGATGGTGTTGTCACCATCTCCATGCATATACATATACACATATATAGACACAAACATGCATATACATGTATATATATATGCAGTGAGTATATATATGTTTTATATATATACATGTGTGTATGTATATGTATATAAATGAGGTGAGAGAATTTCATTATTAATTTATAGTCTGGATTTGAGGTAAGATCAGAATGGGATAAAATGATCTAATTGTTCTTGGTAAAATTAATTATTACTGTCTTAATTATTGTCATATGATAAGGTAAATTTATAATTTATTAAGTTGATAGTGAGCAAGACATTTCACTTGCAATTTGTTATATTGTTGTTCCCATTTCACCTATCTAAATTAAAAACATTTAGATAATTTCACTGCAATATTTAATTCCAAATCAGTCCCCATAAGTCGCCGAAGTGGGATTTATAGACTCGACATTATTTTTGTTTTTTTCTCCCAAAAGCAAATCTCTTTTTTTAAGGCAATCCACATTAATTTGGTTAATGTCCGCAAAAAACACAGCCCACATGTTAAATGACATTAAATTAAATATAATCCTAAATTCCAAAAGGCACCCACGTTAATGGAATCTTTCTCACATTCACATCATTATTGAAATTAATAATAATATTTCCACTTTTTTCCTATATGTGGGAGACTAATAGAGGATTGTGAGATAACCAAGCCAGCAATTTTTTATGAACAGTGTATATATGTGGTGAGAGAATTCTATCATAATTTATAATGATATAATTTCGGTTTACGGAGTTCAAAATAGGATAATTTTAAATATCCATTTTTCGCCCTAAATATGTTTCACATTATCATAAAATATAACTTTGCAAAATTGTTGATAAATCTTTAATCTAATATATAGAAAATATTGCAATATAAATGGTTTTATCCCGTACAATGTAAAAATGTAATATATAAAATTGATATTAAAAAATAAAAGATAATTTTTTTCAGAAAATAAGGTTTCTCATTTCGATATAATTCGGGACAAGCAATTATGCATAAAATGCCTAGGAAATTTGATACTTCATCTAATCCGGCATTTACAAGTAGACGTGATTAATTAAGTTTAATTTTGTCTGAAATTAAATGATTTTTTTATTTGACCCATGTTAATGAAATAGAAGATTTTCATATCCGTATTACATTTTCACTCGTACTGACTTTAAACATGTATGATACTTACAAAAAATAATAATTAATAATTCATTAAATGAGTTATATAATAAAATTTATGTTTCTCTTCTAGAAGATGCCTATTAACAAATAGGGAAAGTGATAAAAAACATTTAAAATATATAGAGGATAAATTAGGATATGCCAATATGCTTAATTTCATATTAGAGCTGTGAACCAATTAGGGATATTGAAATTTAATAACAAAAGAAAATACCATTGAGTTAAGAGAAAAATGAAATTTTCCTATTCTTGCCTGTTTATTTCTTATACTCAAATTGCAATTTACTAAAATCAAGTTGCAATTTTTTATAGGAGGATTCCCATTTGTTCAAGTTCCAGGGGTAATTATTTTAATATGTAATCTTAATCTTGATTGTTATTCCCTACACTCGAGAGTTGCAATTTCCGGTTAATATAATAAAATATGGCTTTCATGAAGGGAATTGCAACTTGATTTTAAAAAATTGCAATTCAAGTATAGGGAATAACCGGTCAGTAATAGAAGATTTTCCGCTTCCTTTTAGCTCATGGAAATTTTTATCTTTTCATTAAATTTCAATATCCCTAATTGATCCTCTAAGGTTGATATGAGATTATGTTTATTGAGCATCATAATTTATCCTTTTTGTGTTTTAAAGTTTTTTTTTTTTTTACATTCCCCCTAACAAGTATGCGCAATACAACCACATGCTTATGCACGGCGTATTAGAGATGCTAGCACTATTACAACTATCTTCTGAATGGCGATGGTTTTGCTAGACAAGGCTCCAATAGAATTCTGGATCACACTTCGCTAAACCCAACCAACCAACGGGGAGTTTCTTTTATATACATAGGAGTGGACTCAGCACTACAAAATCTTTTTGGGATTTTAGTGAAAGCAATCAATGATGGGATGTTCTCTGTCAGAAGTGAGTATAATTTGATGGAAGACCAGGGGCCAAATCCTCACAGCACGGTTTATAAAGAAATATGGAGGTGGAAACGTACAAGAGTGTAATATCCGTATATTTTCTGTGAGTGGAAATAAAGGCTAAATCGGTATTTATGTGATGATTAAATACCCATGGATATAAAAATACAAATACAGAAAGGAAAATACCTTTAGATAAGAAGGATCATAATTGACTAAGTCCCTAGTCTTAAGGATTTTAAGTAAAAATGATTAAGGGCAAAATGGTCATTTGGCCTGAATGATAAGGGTAAAATGGTCATTTTGAATGAAGTTGACAAAAAATGTCAAAGTCAACCAAAGGCAAGGTTGGAATTAAGAAAGAATAGAAAAAGTGATGTCATTTTGGGAATTATGGCAAAAGTAGAAAAGGTAATGACATTTTCGTAAATAAGTGGTAAATAAAAGATTTCGGAGTTAAGGACAACCGAAAAATAATTATTTGAGGTAGTAGGAGTCCTCAAATGCTGGAGACCCGAACTAAGAAAACTTTAATTGAGTTATAAAGTAATTAATAAAATTATTAACAGGTACCCGGTGCGGGTAGTTTCATTTTACGGAGAACAACAGTGCCCAAAAAACCCGAAAAAGTATTTTTTTAGAAAATTAATTAATGAAGAATTTTGATGAACGGAAAAGAGCTTGAGAATCAGGGAAAAATATAGAAATTTTTCCATGTCCTTAAGTCAAATTGGCCGTCGAAAGCCCGTTTTACGGTGTTGCACGCAAATCGAGGAATCCTGACGAGTTACAAGGGAAACCAGAAGATGCTATGGACTAGGACACTATGCCACCTAGGCAAGGAGGCCTAGGGAATGATGTCACACGAGAGATAAAGTCTCCGGAAAAGTAAAAAGGTAGTTACCCGCGTAAAGGGGTACTTTACGGAAATGCATGCCACCGGATCATATAAATGGACCGGGCAAGGCCCAGCCAGCAAAATCTGACGCCTAGGGGTCTGAAAAATTGCTTTTTCAGCTAGGAGGGGACAAGGTGATATGGCTCAATGTGGAGAAAGTATTTCCAACTTGGGCTCCAAGTTTTAATTTCCATCACACAAATTGCAAGAGACCACATTAAACTAAGCAAATCCATCTCTCTTTCTCTCCCATTTCTCACGCCACTTTCTCCCTTTCCTTGGGCAGAAATTTGCTCTCCCTTCTCTCTAGAAAACACTCCCTCCCCAAGCAAGAAAGAAGAAACCCAAGCTCCATAACATAAGGTAAAATGTTATTGCAACCTAATCTCTCTCTTTTCTTGAGTTTGCCACTACTACTACTTTCTCTTGAGTTGTTCTTTGAATGAGCCTCCCTTTTTGAGGATAAAGGCTAGGACTTCAAGAGTTGAAAATGGAAAAGAGAAGGTTTTAAAAGTAGCAAATGGTTGCAAACTCTTCCTTGAGGGGTAAAAGATAAGTTGTTGGTTGTTGTTTTAAGTTGTTTAAAGATTTATGGAAAGCTCATGTTTATGGGGAGGTGCTGCCCAAATTTCTTTTGGTCTAAGGGAAGGTGTTTTTGAGTAGATCAAAGTTAAGAAAAGGGGTTTTGGAAGCAAGGAAACACATAGTTTCCTGAGCAAAGTTGAAAAACCCTTCATTTCCTTATTTTTGTTATTTTCATCCAAGCTAAAAAAATGGAAAGACTGTGTTTTTGAGCATTTTGATGGTTCCATTGGCTTCAAAATGATATTTTGTGTAAGGTAAAGCCAAGAAATGGATTTTTGAAGTTTGAGAAACCATAAAAATAAAGCCTTGAACTTGTAAGCACTCTTGAAAACCAAAAGGGGGTTTTATGTGTTTTACAAGTTTCGTTGCATTTTAATGATGGAATGTTTATGTGGATGTTATGCCATGATTTTTAGGGGTTTAAGAGTTCCCAAGAGCATCTTGAAAAAGAACCAAGAGCACTTTGGAAGTTGGATTAAAGGAAAGCTAGGATCTTGAGGTAGCAAAACCTACTAATCTCTTCTTATGTTATGAAAATGAGTTGTAAATGTTATATAAACTTTTATGATGATTGAAGTGCATGATTTGTGTATGAAATGTGAATTTTGTGCTATGGCCATATGCATGCTAAAGTGAAGTTTGATTTACCACATGTTTATGTATTCATACAAATGCCATAAAGTCATGTATGCACATTCACCTTGTTATGATTATGTGGTTTTGCTATTGGGATTCCCAAATCTCATCCCCACCCAATAACCATGTAGGTGCAAGCTCAAGTAAGGGTAAGAAAAAGATCATTGATGCATGAAGAGGTTGCCTTTGTTTGCATGGTTTTATGTACATATTTAAGATGATATACTCTCTTGATGTTTGTGGTGATTGTAACCCCTAAACATCAACAAGAAAGAACCATATGAATGGGTAATGGTATATGCATGAAAATGGACTAAACTAACAAGGAATGGTAAAGGAATAATCATGTATGTTAGAGGTAGGTTAATCGACCAAAAAGAGATCTTGGAGGGAATTTATGAAAAATTGGATTTCAAAGTTGAAGGATTCCAAAGGCCCTGAAAAATGAATCTATTTCAAGTGACAGTTAAAAATAGTAAACGAACTCCAAATGTGCGGAAATTTTTCAGTCAGAAGATACACATCTTAAGCTTTAAAATGATATAAAGTGCCTGAAATTTGGATGTGTATTTTGATATATATGATTTTCCAAAGTTTAAGGTAAAAACTGGAAAACTGGAGTGAACCATTTTGGACAGTATGTGGTTTTTGAATAAACTGTATCAAATGGGTAAGAATTGGAACCAATTAGTATTTTTTCCCTATAGTTCACTTAATAAGAAAAATTTAAAAATTGGAATCACTCAGTTTCTAATTTTCTATAATTAATTATGATTTTTCAAAGTTGGCCAAAAATCTGGAAAAAGGACATGTGAACAGTTACCACGTTTTTCCATTTTTGAAAAGTTTAAGTTAACATAGAAAGCCCAAATTGAGTTATCCAAAGCCCAAGAGTGATTCATAAGTGATCTATAATAAGAAAATAGGGGGGAAATAGGAAGTGTTACACTTGGTGGTATCAAAGCATATGTTTTGGGAAACTCATGTTCGTTATGGGCCCACAGTAACACTAAATTATGCAGTATGGTTGTATTATTATGTGAAGTGCAATGCTTGCTTATGATTTGAGTTGGATGAATTGTTTATTTATACTCTGGATGCATATATATAGATGAGTATGAATAGTAAAAGTTACGAGGTTACGCAACCCCTAATCGCTAATCCTAAGGATAAAACCTACGATGCATTTACACCTGAAGTCAGCATACTCCGAACCATCTGTCAACCAAGGAGCGATATCCGATGATAGTTTGGAGGACTTCATTGAAGTGGACGATCTACATCTTATGATGGAGATATCATCTCATGAGGAGAATGAACCACAGGATAAGATAACGGCACATCAGTCCACAAAGCCAATTGCAGCTATACCTTTACGTGTAGCTGGCCAAGCACGGGAAGGTGTTCCAAAGAAAGAACCATCGGACAAGTGGTCCACTGCTATAGAATCGGATCATGGCTCGAATGTAGCAATGGAAGCTGAGACATGACCTGAGGTAGAGGTAGCGCCTGACATTGATGATGAGCACGATCTAGCTAGGGAGACATATTTGTGCGGCATTTTACAAGCTTATGCTAGGGAGCTGCGGTAACACTTGTCCCCAGCGGGATGCAGTTATTACTTGGTATGGACGGATAAGGCTAACGAAGCCTATGACCTCGAGCGAGGATCCCTAAATGCAGCAACGATGGACGAGTGGATAGACGTAGTAATGGCAGCTATCCCAGACCCAGCACTTCAAAGAAAGGCAGAGAGCCATATTCTCTTTCGCCCTATTCCCAGTTTCGCTAGTTTCCTTAACAGGCTCGAGAACCTTATTTTGGAAATGTTTCCAAAGGATTAAATGAGGAGATGTCATATTAATTTTGGTATGCTGGGAAAAGTTACAATTTCCATAGGCAAGTTGAAACTTTTTGAAGAAGGGAAACTTTTTAAAGAGATACTAAGATGAAATAGGTATAAAAATTGCTACAAGATGTAAGAAATGTATCCATGAATATATATATATATATATATGAAATGCTATTTTGAGAAGTAGCATAGAGAGCATGGATTTAAATGATGATGTTAATTCCATTGTTCATTCTTTAAGGGCTAAAACGGTACGAACCCGTGGAAACCCGAATAGAGGAGGACAAAGGGGTGGTCCTAGACGAAAAGATCCTATACAAGAAGTATTAAGGAGAACCCAGAATGTAGAACAACAGAGGGATCCAGCTTTACCAAATGACCCTATGCAAGAAATCCTGAGAAGGTTGAATGAACAACAGCTGTTTATGGAACAACTGAGAGCAGACCAAGCTCAACAAGAACAGGAAAGAGTAGCCGAAAGAGTAACTACTATTCAGGCAGCAACAGCAGCCGCACTAGCAGCTCAGAACCAGAACACGAATTAGGATGTGCCTCAGCAACCCTCTCAGCCAGAGCCTGAGCAAGTCTATGATCCCCCGCCAATCAGAGTTGTCAAGCCGGAGCATAGAAATGAGGTTCAGCAATGGGTGACAAAGTTCTGCAAGCACAACCCGCCCATATTCGAGGGATCGTTGAACATCTCAGACACGGAGAAATGGATAACGCGGCTGGAGAAAATTTTTAAAGTCATGAATTGTCCCTTAGAAGTAAAGGCTTAGTTAGCCATCTATAAGTTGGAACAAGAGGCGGATCGGTGGTGGAGCAACACCGAGCTAATCCTACAGGCAAGGGATACCCCTGTTACTTGGAAGTTTTCCTGGATCAATTTAATCAGAAGTACTTTCCTAAGTCTATACAGGATGAGAAGGAAGTTGAGTTCCATGTGTTAAGACAAGGTAATGAAGAATCATTTGATGAGTACTTGGCGAGGTACTTGCAGCTGTCTAGATACTCAACGTATCTCCAGCGTACTCATGACGAAGAATGGAACACAAAAAGGATGCTACGAGGTTTAAAGCCAACTCTCAGGGAAAGAGTCACCCCTATGAGAATTACAACCTTCAATACTGCTGTTGAGGTTTGTAGAGTAACTGAGAGTAGCCAAAATCATTATGATCTGACTAAAGCTGTGGGACCAGTAAGTATATCGGGAGTAAAGAAAGGTTGCAAGCTGATGTTTAAGAGGGGGTTTAAGAAACAAGTAAATAAAGGAATTGGCCAATGAAACCCATCTGGTCAGGCATGTAGTAGGTGTGGCCGTATTCACGATAGTGGACCTTGCCCAGCAGGCCAAAAAGTTTGTTTTAAATGTGGGAAACCTGGTCATTTCTTTCACTAATGTGCCCAGACAATAGAAGGGCTGAAGTCACAAAGTGTTGGCAAAGTCTTTGCCGTTACACAAGAAGTAGATAAGACGCCCAACGTGACTCCAGGTACGACTAAGAGAAAAAAAAATTACCTTGTAATGCAATGTATGATAAGGGCGCATGTTAGTATTTAACTACATATAATTGGACTAAAAACATGGATTGGACTATAAACACTTTGCCACGTAAAATGATTATGTTACCCCATTTCGAATTGGAGTTGTTACCTACGGTGCCTGCTTGAGTGATATAATTCGATATGATTATTGCTACACTGTTTTTTATTTAAATTGCATGCCATATCTTGATATTGACATGAATGTTGAGTTGAATTGGTAGTGGCCAATGAAATGTTATGGGATTGTGAAAGTCAAACTCTGATGTTACCCTCTAAGAGAATTGTCCCAATCACTAAGGTCAGATTAGATTTTATTCTGAGGTTGAAGTAGAGAGACGCCTCTGGAAGGGATGTTATGGCTACATAATTTTCTTTTTCAGTAGAGGCTGAAATAAAAGAATCCCCTTAAGATATTTTGGTCGTCAGTAAGTCCCCAAATGTGTTGTCTGAGGAAATCGATGGATTGCCTCCAGAGAGAGGTAGAAATTGTTATCAATTTAATACTAGAGACCAGGTAGATTTTGAAGACTCCGCATAGAATGGCTCCCAGTGTGATGGCAAAGTTAAAGTAGCAAATTGAGGAGCTGCTCGAGAAGGGGTTTACCTAGACCAGTGTGTTATTCTGGGAATCCCAGTTCTCTTGTGGAAAAAAGATGAGAGCCTTCAGTTGTGTATGGACTACTGTGAATGAATGAGGATGATGATGTGAATAATTAATTGTTTCCCCGAATCGATGATCGGTTAGGTCAATTGAGTATACCCCAAGGTATCTTCTAAGGCCGATGGTAAGTCAGGCTATCATCAACTTCGTAGTCGAACAAATGATAATGTTAAAATGGCTTGTGGATTAAAGATAAATATTATGAGATTCCAATAATGCCGTTTGAATTGGATTAAAGAATGCCCTATGAGTTGTGAACATATGGATTGTTTTCTAGCTTGGAAGGACTTGTCATAGTCTTTGATTAATGATTTATTGGTGTACTCCAAATCTTTAGAGAAGTATACCGTGTGTTTATGAATAATTTATATAAATTTTCCCAGACTGTTTACCGCTAGCTAGTTTCATTTGAAGTAATGGAATGGTTATGTGAGATGAAAAATCTGAAACTGATATTTGAAATTGATGGGAAGGCAAGCCTACCTAAACCTGAATGTTATTGAAATAGAAGGGAAAGGTCGTTGTGTCTAACATCAATTAAAATCTAATTTATGGGATTTGATGAGGAGATAGGCCTACATATAGCCTGACATTAGGAAGGTTGCCGTGTTTCGCATCAATTGAAACCCAATTTTTGAAATATTGATAAGGGGGCAGGCCTACCTAGACCTTGATATGATAAAGGAAGGGTATCTATGCCTCGTGTTAATTAAAGTCTCTCGGTGAAAAGTGTTCACACGCTTGATTTGGAACTAGCAGCAATCGTTTTTACTCTAAAGATAGGGGAGACACTATCTATGTGGAGCAATCATCGACCCATGAGGTGATGGAGGAAATTGCTCGATGACTATGACTATTGGATTGTGTATGATGTAAGTTATGCACCGGTGGTGTGCTAAGCAGGAAAACGGGGCAGGTGATTACGATGCTCAGGGAAGAGTAGGGATTGCTCGACGATAGTTGGACAAGAGTTGGATGGGGAAATTTGTGTGTGAGACCTAACTAGGTTGGCACCATTCGAATTGTAAATGGCATGAGAAGCTGAAAAGGCTCAAAAGAATGAGTTGTTTGCTCGGTCGATTGAGACTCAATCGAGCCTTGAAAGAATTGGTGAATGACATGAAATTTCTAAGGGAATAATAAAGTGCGAAGGCAAAGATTATATCCCTCCAAAGCCTACTACAAGGCAGTAATCGCTTGATGAGTGCTTAACGAAGCTGATAAGAGTAGGTACACTATCCATCCAGGAATGATGAAGAAATAGCCTAAAGTGAAACAACTATTGTGGGTGGCCTGGGATGAAAATGAGACACCACTGATGATGTGGCCA